>CAJHQP010004976.1:0-49975 GCA_905132765.1 Moricandia arvensis | reverse complement strand
TAGCGTTTACAGTGCATAGTAGAAACCTTGTATTTGGAATAGAATTTGTTCTCACGTATGAAGTCATCTCAAAAATAATGCATGAGTTCGACCCTAGCTGTTAAAGCTAGCTACGTCTAAATCTAACGTTGTAAAATGGGGTGAAAAGCGATGAAAAAACTTTAGCAAGCTAAGAGAGAATCGTTAAAACATCTATCAACCATACTATCGCTTTCCCTCATCTGATTATAATAATCATGGTCTCATTTATTTAGTGTCACAAGTGGATGTTTGAACAACATTAATATCTTATTAGTAGTTTATAAATGACCAGCCAATAGGCATATGATACGTCATGGAAATATCTCAAATCCCCGAAAAGAAAAAAAAAGAGAAAAATATCCTACAGACTGTAAAGAAACGAAAAAGATATACTATCAAATTTTAGTTGGCCACACACACAATAAAAAGAGATGATGATAATATCGAACCGACAAAAAAATATCTGGTTGAAAAAGCATAGCATGTTCGTGTGTAAATTAGGTCCAAGTATCATTAGATTTTTATTCCTTAAACCAAAAGTCATCACTCACTCCATCTACCACCAAAAGCAACCACCAATAGTTGCTCGACTAACCATCAATTAACTACTCTACCGACCAAGATTATAGACATAAACATGACATGATGAATAGATTCTTCTCCATACAAAGAGATTAGAGGAAGGGTTAGTTTAGTGGTTATCCACAAGATTTCCCAATTAACACTTGCATATATGTTCTTCATGGCGTAAAGTAGGATTTGAAGAAAAAAAATCACGTGTTGCACATAATATAAATAAACGTCTTTTGGTTTAAATTAAACTCATTGTTCAGTTTTTTTTTTTTTAAAGCATAGCTGAATTGCTGTTTGCAGTCACTAATTGTTAACATTAACAATATTTTTTTTAACATAGAGAGTTTGAAACAAACATACGCAAAATAATCCAATTTATTTGTTGGAATATATATGTACACTACTGTCACATTCCGAATTGTGATATGTAGAAAGGTTTTAAAAGAATTGATTTGATGTCTATGTCACCAAAGTGCGATTATCTTTTCCGTCACATATCCGTTTAGAACTTTAAGGTTAAGGGGGGTTTATTGGCAACTGAATTTTTGAGGAGTTATAAAATTCTAAGATTCTATTGTTATTGGTGTATGGATTATTAAAATCTTAGTAAAATCTATTGTTATTGGTTTGGAGATTTTTTAACTCTGTTTAAAGTCTTTTGTTATTGGAAAAGTTTATGTATCATCGATTTTATAATTCTATTAAACTCTACTCTTATTAGAAAGTAAATTCTCTATATTTTTACTCATGAGACTCAACTTTGAAAATACCAAGTATACTCCTAAGATTTTTAAAATCTGTGTAACAAAAACACACACATACAAACACACAAAAATATTTCATTTGTTTTATAGTTCTTAAAAACATAATCTAGAAGCACAACTTCAGTTACGTTAGTTCTGGCAAGCTCGCGGATATTGTTATCATTCTAACCTCATGAGAAATGTTAACAAAAATATACATATGTACTCGAAGATCAACGGTAAAGTCGATGAACATGATCAATACAGTGAACCTTTCTCAGTAGAGGTACTACTGTTCCAAACTCAACTTCGTTCTAATATATTTATATATATGTATATACTTACTACAGTTTTTCCAGTTCCATTAGAGGACAAATCAAGCATATTTTTTAAAATTTGTATATAACACAAACGTGATATACGCAATGTGTATCAATTATGTGACGATATATATGGTTTACATATTACATCAAAAAGAAATTGGAAAAATTATAGAAAAACTTGTGCGTATTATCTTACAAGAGATTTTTTTTTTTTGTGAAAAAAGTATATATGGAAACTATAAAAATCAATAACAATCAATGAAAATCAATACAAAATATTTGATAGAAATTCATAAAGTACTTGTTTAGTCTACTTATCTTCTTCAAATCACTCAACTTTTAAAATCATCAAATTCTACATAAATTCTGGTTCCAATAACTTCCCCTAAGTGTGTTTATGCTGGAGTAGTAAAAGAATAAATGATTTTTCGAAAATGATTTGTAATACTGTATAGTGAGACCAACGCACGAGAAAATATCTTTTTTGTGATTGAAAAATTTACACACCGATCGTTGAAACTAGATAAGACTCACATATCTCCATTAGCCATGACGGTCGGGGCATTACAACTATTTGCCATCACCTGCGGTTGTTGGTTCTAAGTTTATTGGATCATTAGTTTCAAAAAAAAAGTGTATAGAATCATTATCATAGTAATGAGTTTGATTAGGAAAGAAAAAGCATTGGTTAGTGGTCACTAATAAAGAAAGAAAGTCAAAACTGTAATGGTGTGAGTGGAGTGAGAGAGCGAGTAGGACTTATCAATCAAACGCGCGGCGAGTGAAAGAGACAGAAAAAAGTTTAGATATTTTTATTCTGACAGCTATATCAATGGTGAAAGATTGTGTCAGATTACCACCATACACGTGTCGTATTCTTATCCACCAAGACCACGAGGTTTAAACAAGTGTCTCGTTGTCTTATCCCTCCCACAAAATATCTAGCTGCGGAAATAACTTTTAAAACGCCTCACATGGTCCCTACTTTTACACGTGTTTAATTAGAGGCAACAGCAACATAAAAAACCAAAATGCTTTTTTTTTTGAATAAATTTCATTAATCATTTGTTCGTTATTTTTCCTTGTCTCTAAGTTGAAATTAAATATGAAATTTTCAATTTCTAGCAGCAATGATGATGGTGGATGTTACAAAAATAATCTGTAATCTGTTGATTTTATTTTTCTAAAATTATCATGTAATATTCTTTGATAAAAATAGCATTACTGAACTAACAAATTTTTTTGAAGAGAGAATTATTATTAGTGCAGAAGATACTTCTTTGCCACTTGTATTAGATATTTCTTCTCTTTAATTATTCCAAAAGTCACAAGTGGTTTTTATGGGATTGATTGTTCATTAAAAGTTGTTAATGGATAAATTATTAACGTGTTTCAATTTAATCATTATTATTTTTATTATAAAATAAATATTATTTTAGATTTTTAATACACAATTTATTAGATTTATAACTTTTTATATTTTAAATTTATTATTTTACAAATTAAAATATCATTAAATGCATCGTTAATGATGTTTTTATATAAAAATATACAAAATAAATATTTTTTAATTTATATGTGTAAATATAAAATAATAATTAAAATAAAACGAAAAAATACTATTAATTGTTGGAAATAATAATCATTTTTGTTAAGTTAAAATCATAAACATGAGTGACAGCTTCAATCAATGTTTAATGATATAATAAGCTGGCAAAATAGCTAATTCACTAACATTTATAGTACATTACGAATACATATGGAATAAGCATAAAATTTAAAATCCAGCTTTAAATATGAACCACAGAGTAATCAACGCCCCAGCGACCACACCAATTAAAAAATATTATTCGGCGTACAGGATCTCTTTGTCTCGTACAGTATTTGCTGATGTGGCAAACGTGGGCCACGTCAGGCGTATACTACTAGATATTTTCCGTATCCTTTTTACTAGTATCATAACCGTTAGATCACGTTCGCTTGCCCGCACGATTCTAATCTCAGCCGTTGGAACATTCGCCACACTTCACAAGATATTTATTCTCCTTCTTCTTATCTTTCCACTCTCGATATATTTTTTTTTATTTGTTTTCTAACTGTTTCTTCGTCTTCTTTCTGGAACTTCAATCGAATTTTGGTTTGACTGTGAGATGAGAGAAATGAGCGACGAAGTTGTTGAGGTGACGGTGGTGGAGAAAGCAGCTGAGGCTGCCGGAGGAGAGTCACCGCGGCGGAGGACGCGGAGGAAGGACGCCGCAGAGGTCGGCGATGGTTTAGAGAAGTGGGAGAGGTTTCTCCCTAAAATCTCGTTAAGGGTTTTGCTCGTAGAAGCTGACGATTCCACCAGACAGATTATCTCTGCTCTCCTCAGAAAATGCAGTTACAGAGGTCAGTTCTGTCTGAACCTCGACTGTTTTGTCGGAATCTATGTTGTCTGAAAATATGGAACTGTAAAAAACTGATTAGAGTGTGAAAGTTTTTTCCTTTTGATCTCAGATTAGTTTGTTTCCAATAAAATTTTTTTTTTTAATCTCAGCTCAATGGTTGAATGTGGTTTGTTTTGTGTACTATGTTGTATCTTCTCAGTTGCTTCTGTACCTGATGGCTTGAAGGCTTGGGAGATGCTAAAAGGAAACGGTGAAAGTGTTGATCTGATACTCACAGAGGTTGATCTACCTTCAATATCTGGATACGCTCTTCTAACACTTATCATGGAGCATGATGCCTGCAAGAACATCCCTGTCATAAGTATGTGACTAACTTGTTCATTAGCTTGAAATGATTTTCAGCTCATTAACTTGTTTGTGAATTGTTTGTTTCAGTGATGTCGACAGAGGACTCGGTGAATACTGTGTACAAGTGCATGTTGAAAGGTGCGGCTGACTATCTTGTTAAGCCGTTGAGGAGGAATGAGTTGAGAAATCTCTGGCAACATGTTTGGAGAAGAAAACAAAGTGTATGTTCTGTTCCATTCAATCTTTTAATTGAGTTTCTGAGCAGTTTATAATCTGAGTTCTTGATCTTCTTGGCAGTCACTTGCTATTGATAGCTTTCCACTTGATGAGAGTGTTGGACACCAGAAACATGAGGGTGCGTCTGCAAATAACTCGACCAGTGAACAAGAGAATGGATTTGAGAGAGATGAACGTCCTGTGATTGGTACTGGTGGTGATGCTCAGGTTAGATTCTCTTCACATGTGAGTTTGATTCTGTTCTTTGGTGTTTTTTCTTAAAAACTTTGTTCTTGTAGAGCTCATGTACAAGACCAGAGATGGAAGGAGAGAGCGCAGACGTGGAGGACTCAACTAAAGAAGCCATTGACTTCATGGGAGCATCGTTTAGAAGAAACGGACAAGGAAGCAGAGAAGAAACTGTTGCTAGATACGAATCTCGGATAGAGCTTGATCTCTCCTTGAGAAGGCCAAACCAATCTTCTGGAGACAGGCCCTCTCTTCATCCTTCTAGTGGCTCTGCCTTCACAAGGTTAGTTGTCTAATCTCTGGTTCCTTTCTCTCTATCCATCTTTCTCCTGATCTTGTGTGCTAAGTTCTTGTTGCCAGGTACGTTCACAGGCCATTGCAGACACAATGTTCGGTCTCTTCCTTGGTTCCCGACCAGGAAAAGAATGTTGCAGCAAGTGAAGATGATAACATTGTGGTAATCAATCAATACAATTCATCTGAACCGCCTCCAAGTGCTCCGAGAAGAAACGAGGCCAGCTTTTACAATAGTGCTGACTCACCTGGTCCACCTTCTTGGCCAGGACAAGGTTCTTACCCAACGGTAGTTCCCATCAAGAGTATACACTTCACAGGTCCTAACACAGCTTATGTGGCTCCTGCTTCAGTGTCTCCAAGCCCTAGTTCAGTTAGTCCGCATGAGTACAGTTCCATGTTTCACCCATTCAATGGTAAACCAGAGGGTTTGCAAGAGCAGGATGTAGAGGAGAGAAGACACGTCTCTTCTGCAACTGAACATATCACAATAGGGAACCACTGCAGTACCAACTACATTGATCATCAACATCATCAGCTTCTGGAGAAGAAGAACGAAGAAGGATACTCGTCGTCTGTAGGGAAGACTCAGCAATCTCTTAGGGAAGCTGCTTTAAACAAGTTCCGGATGAAGCGCAAAGACAGGTGTTTTGATAAAAAGGTATATAAACTTTGATGTTCGAACTCATGACTAAACAACTGCTTTGTTAAAATGAATGATTCCAACGGTTTTGAAATCATTAGGTCCGTTATGAGAGCAGGAAGAAACTGGCAGAGCAACGTCCGCGTATCAAAGGGCAATTCGTTCGTCAAGTCCAATCCACTGAGAACACAACACAACAAGCTCCACAATGATATTTATTAGTATCTATACTTCAATTTTGCAACAACTAGAGGATGGACTTTGTTTTCTCCGATTCAGGAGCTGTTCTTGTACTAACTCTCCATGTAGTTGGTGACACCTTTGGGTATACATTCAGCTTTGGAGCTTTGTTGCAGAGATAAGTTAGTAATCTACTTTAGATTGTAAATTAGTAATTACACATGGTGGTGACACTCTTTTGTGTGTACATACAGCTTTGGAGCTTTGTTGTTGAGTTTAGCAAGGATTCTACTTTAGATATGTGAGCTTTGTGGTTGAGTTTAGTTAGTAATCTACTTTATATATGTAAATTACATATGGTAGTGACACTTATTGTGTGTTACAGCTTTGGAGCTTTGTGGTTGAGTTTAGTTAGCAATCTACTTCAGATATGTAATTACATATGGTGGATTAGTACATACAAAAGAGAGTATTACAAGCTTTGATCAATACTTCTATGTATATTTCTATAACTTGCAACTAGAGTTTATAAGATTGACAAAACTCCATTAAAGAAGACAGAAGCTACAATGAGATCAGAACTTGTAAGAGTAGTAGCCAAGTTACACCAAACAACAAACAAAGCCAAGCTAAGAAGATGATTAAGCTGAGACTTAATGTGTTACTAGATTTTAACCCGCACGTCCGTGCGGATATTTTTCTATTTTATAAATGTATTTGATATTATTATAAATATTTTATTTTATATAATTTTAATTTAGTGCTATATATTGTGTAACTCTATAATTTTTTTTTATATTTCTTCTTCAACACTATTAATATATAGTGATTTGTTTAAAACATTTTAATTTGTTATTAATTTTTATTACTTACTAATATATTTTCGAGTTAGATACAATAAAATAACCATATGAAATAATCAAATATAGAATCTCTTTCAAAATATGTTTTTTTCTTTAATTTATACATTTTGCATATATATATTTTAAATTTTATTTATTTATATTATTTAAAAGAAATCTATTTAATATGTATAAGAAAATATACTTTAACATATATCATTTTAGTGTTTTACGAAATTTATAAGTAAAAACACTGTTTTGTTTAAATAATATAGACCTATTTTTAGTAAATTTTATACATAGTAGTATCTATCATATTATTTTATTAAAATTTATTGATATATGATATTTTTTGGATGTTATGATATTAAGTTTTATTTTAAAAAAATTAAGACTTCATTTCTTTAAAAGAAAATTTCCAACATATTTTTTTATAATTAAAACAAAAATAAATTTAAAATTAAAATTTGATTTGTCATTAATATTTTAAGTGAGTTGCTAAAATACCATAGTTTTCTATTGACATTTTTTAAATAGTATATGAATTAAAGTTTATTATATATTATTATATTTTTGTATACAAACATTTTAAATAATATATTGTTGAGAGTTTCAATATAAATAAAAAATTGTAGAAATATAAGTTTAACATATGTTAATACATTTATTTTTTATAAAGCTATTATACAATTTATGAATTTTAGCCTATTTTAATGATGAATGATGATTTATTTAAATGAAAAACTTTACAATTTAAAATTTGTTAATTTACCTATTTAATATAATTTTATCATATTTAATTCATGTAACACTTCAATTTTCATATAATCCAGAATATATTTATAGAATTTATAAAAAAGTAGAATTTTTATTTTCTTGTTTATAATAAAATTTTAGTTAACATATATTTATAATAATATTATATAAATAATTACGAAATTTATTAATGTATTATTTTATAAAAATATTTAAATTCTTAAGTAAGATTTTGTTAGATTCTTTCTCAACAGATTTTGTTATAATTAAAAAATAAAATTTAAATCTTTAGTTGGTTTATTATTGATGTAAATAATTAAATATGTCATATTAACTAATTTTTGAAATGGTCTAATTACTATTTGTTAATAGTAGATAAAATTTTAAAATTTTTTAATTTACCTATTTAATATAATTTTACCATATTTAACTAATGTAACACTGCTCTTTTTATATAATAGAGTATTTATAAAATTTATAAAAAAATAGTGTAGAATTTTATTTCCCTGTTTTATAATAAAAACTTAATTAAATTGATTTATAATAATATTATATTACTAATCACGAAATTTATTAATATATAATTTTATAAAAATATTTAAACTTTTAAGTAAAATTTTGTTAGATTCTTTCTCAACAGATTTTGTTATAATTAAAAAAAATAAAAATTATACTTGGTTTATTATTAATGTACCAAATTTATATACCCATTGAAATTAATTAATTTAAATATATTATTTTAAATGATATTGGCAGAATATGTAAATAAGAAAGAAATGGGGTGATTAAATATGTAAATAGAAGAAAATATTTAATTTGCTATCCGTGTTTCCAAACATTCTTCATTTAGTCTACTATCTATGGTTCCAAACATTCCAATTTTGTACTTGATTTCTAATAATATAAATGTTAGTTAATAGATAAGTCACAACATTTTTCAATAAGTCCAAAAAAAAACATGCCAAGGTAATTTTCAAATAGGACTCTGTTTTAATATATTAGATATAACAAACAAAGCCAAGCTAAGAAGATTAAGCTGAGACTTAATGTGTTATATGAATGTATTATAAATGTGTTGTATTGTAGGTATGTAACTCTACATGCTTCTTGATTATTCATATAACTGATGAATCACTGTAATAAAAGACAAAAGGAATCTAAAGTGAAAGCTTCTTTTGAGTTTTAAGACCGAACCGAACTGGGACTAACCCACTTCCAGTAATGCCTCTTCACCGTTACAGCTTTTCCGACAGCTTCCGTTAACTCTCCACCATACTCTTTCTCCTCCGTGCAGAAATCTTCCTCCGGCAGACCCTCCACCGTCGCATCCACCGAGTGCAGAGCATAACGCGCGGGTAAACCCGGATACGAAAGCGAGTTCCTTTCCTCCACTCTTCTACTATATGTCCCGGGAAGAATCTTAACCCTCTCTCCACCGTCTAATATCGATCCGAGCTCTTCTTTAACAGCTCGAAAGACAGCTTCTTCGGGAGTCTCGTTAGGCTTCATCTTCTCCGACAAAGGACGAAACCTCTCACGGACACTCCCGTCTGATAACTCCTGGTGAGACTCGACGAGGACTTTACCGTATTCTCCGATCACACGGACGGTGACGACGTTAACGGTGCGTACCGGAGGAGTTGAGTCAGCGAGAGAAGTCTCGCCGTCGGAGAGCTCAAGCCAGAGGTTGTGAACGTTTTTCGTCCCCGGTTTGACTCCCCACGCGGCGAACGAGTCTGAAGGGAGTCTCGGTTCGAGCCAATCGGAGAGAGACTGGGGGTTAGCGAAGCGCTGCTGCGTCGGAGGAGGAGGAGAGGGACGAGACATGGAGGCGGCGGATCGGCGGCGAGGAGTTAGAGGGAAGGAGAATCTGTTGGAGACGAGTGGTTTGGGAGAGGACCAGAGGAAGAGGAGAGAGAAGGCTGCGAGGAAGAGGTCGGGAAGGGTGGAGGAGACGGTTGCGTGTGGAGGTTTGTGGTTGTTACGGCGGTTTAGGGGAGGCGTGTGCGGTGGAGATGGGCCAAGGAACATGTCAATGAATAAAAAGCCCACCGGGTTAATAGTCGTGGCTCATTCTCTAACCATAGAGAGGGTATAACACCAAACTGATTGGATTTATTTTAGATTTTCTACGACCAGATAAATGAATATGAGGGGGAGAACCGAGAATGTAATAAGGGTCCCAATTGTAATAATGATCAAAAAGACGATTCGCATTTTTTTTTCTTTAACTTCTTCCTAACAGTTTTTCTCTAAACACTAGTTTATTAATATTATTATTATTATTATATTACGAATCACCAAAAATATCACATTTATTTTACATTTCACGATTCTAATTCTTATTATAGTTTGACTATATAGTATAAACCGTTCTATAAAATTCACATTGCAGTTCTATTTACAAAATAATAATTAAAAACTCATTAAAATTTTCTAGTATATTTTCTGATAATCCAAAATACCCCCCAAAAATATGAAAAAAATAAGTGTTTTGGCTAAAAGAAGCTAAAAACAGCTAAAATCTAATATTAATTAAAAAGGTTAAATATGTTTCCAAAAGAAAGAAAAAGTGAGATATGTTGCCAAAAAAAAGAAGGGTAATTTTTTTTTCAGAATCTTGTTAATGAAATAACATTAAATTTTATTAGTAAGAAATTTTGCTATATGTAAATATAACAAGAACAATAAAGAAAAGGTGTTGACAAATGACTAAAGTAATTAATAACAATTTCTTGTATCTGTATATTTTTTCTTGACTGGAATATATTGTTTTTTTTATAACCAAAAGAACTTAATATTCCCTCTATTATAATCTTCAATCTGATTGTTGCGATGCAGATATAGGCGAGCTGCATGAGTTGTTATTGAATATTTATTTACTATCCACAGATTCATCTTTTGGTGTGAATGAACATGGCTGTCCCGGAAAATGCTGATGTGAAAGTGGACTCTTCATTAGCAGATGGGATGATGCCACCATGTCCTGTTGATCAGAATCCTGAATCCAACTCGTCTGTTGAGACACCAAACCCAACAAAGGGCCAGAACAGTGAAGGGGGTCTCAAAAGTGAGATAAGTCATTTGGATGTTAAGTTGTCCAAGTTAAACCCGATGGCTAAGGATTATGTTCCACAATCACTTGATCGGACCCACTCTTGGTTTGAGATGAATAGCTTATGGTTTACCAATAGTTTCTCAATGCAAGCTTTCTCTGCTGAGGATAGTGACTTTTTTGCTACAAGGGTATGTATTATTTATGTATATCATCTTTTACATTATTCTTTGAGTTATGGTCTATATGTGTTGGATTTGTTAGGTTTCATGAAGTTTCCTCTCAATGTTTACATCTTGTGTATTATAACCTTTGTTATTTATCATTTCATAGATTAATGAAAAATGTAAAAGTCAGAATATTTGTTTGCAGTGGTGGATCTAGAGATTAGGGGGAAATAAACATTTTAAATTCAATCTTAATAACATTTTTTTGATAATTTGGGGGTCAGTCGATCTATATATAATAATGCTTTAAAAATATGGGGTTTAAGACGAATGTTCCATCCCGATGTACCAAGAACCGACTTTGAATTGTTTGTAGTTTACGAGTTATTTTCCTATATTCAAAAGTCAGTATAATTCATGTCCTCTTGATACAGAGAATAAACTTTGGCCAAGGGAGGCGAAGGATGAACAAGAAAGCAAGCCTGGCTCAGAAGGAAGATGTAATCAGGAGAACTGTCCATGTCTCACACATTGATCAACAGGTCTAAAAAGATAATTACTGTCTTCAAGATCTCTCTTTCTCAGAAGGAGTGTAATACAATTAACCAATAACCAAAGCCCTCTTTGTCTTTTTGTAGGTTACTGAGGAGCAACTTGCTGGTCTTTTTCAATCTTGTGGCCAGGTACTTGAGTAATGTATCTTTTAACCATTTTGTTTTGAAGTCAAGTCTCACACAGTTTCTTGTTCATCTTTTGGTCTAAATCAAAGGTTGTTGAGTGTCGTATATGCGGTGACAACAAATCTATTCTCCGCTTTGCCTTCATTGAGTTCACTGAAGAAGGTGCCTCTACTCCCACCAACTGTCTTATATCACTTTTGAAATGTTCTTCTTGTGTTTGCTAACCAGTGAAGTAATGTCTCAGAGGGAGCTAGGTCTGCTTTTAGCCTATCAGGAACTCTCTTTGGCTCTCATCCTATTAAGGTTCTTCTATCCAAAACAGCTATTGTGCCTGTGAACCCGAGTCTCCTTCCAAAGGTAAGTTGAATTATATAATCATATCTAAACCAGTCTTAGGCTTAGCTCTTACTTAATGTTACTTTCAGTCTGAGGAGGAGCGTGAGAAATGTGCAAAGACTGTTTACTGTACTAATATTGACAAGAAGGTAATCTTGATTATCATGTCCTAATCACTCATGTAATGTCATTTGGCAAAACCTATGTTATGCTCATTGCATGTTTGCATCAGACTAATTAATCAAAGCTATTACATGCAGGTCACTCAAATGGAACTGGAAGATTTCTTTAAAACAGCATGTGGGGAGGTACATATTTTTGGTTATGGCTAGGCAGATTGTTTATACTTTATACTATATATGTTGTGTTTTTCGATTTTACTGTCATCTTTATATTTTCTTGTAGATTCAACATCTGAGGCTTGTTAGAGACTCTCTTCACCAAACCAACATTGCTTTTGTTGAATTTAAGCTGGTGATTTTCTCCTCTTGCCTGTTTTTTTTTTTCAGTACATGAATTTTCATTATCACTTTGGTAACTGCATGAACTTGATTCTGAAGTTAAAATCATTTTATGATACTTCACTTTAAGTATTTGAGTTTAATTAATTTTACATACGTGATAGTCTTTTGAAGTTGTACTCATTCTCTGACTACATATATTAATCGTCATTAGTATGATATACTCACTGCAATAATGTGCATGGTCCACTAATATTTAATTTTTGTTTGGCCCTAATCAGTACAAATAATAAAGTGGGAAATGATTATTTTTGTGTGTGTTTTCAGGTGGAAAGTGTAGTTTCTGCTCTTAACTGCAGTGGTGTCGTCTTGGGCAGGCTTTCTATAAGGTAGGTTACAAGAATTTTACTGTGGCCTTTTTTAACCTTCTCGTGTTGATTTTCAATCTATTTATAACTAATTGCGATTAGCTCGTTTAGTTTTGGATGTAGAATGTTACATGCTAGTTGTAGATGTAAATAGTTTGATAGCTTTTGTAACCTTTTCTCTTGTTAAGACGACTCAGGTCTTTAGTTATTATCTTTGGATTGTAGTAACTATGTTGTTCTTTAAGGTTACTAAGACATAATAAACTCATCAGTGTGATAATAATATTTTGCTTTTCTATGTGTGTGAAGGATAAGTCAGTCAAAGACACCAGTGAGGCTAGACCCCTCTGATTTAAACTAATGTTAGCTGCAAACCGATCAAAGAGACCAATTCAAGAAGAGAAGAGAGCTCAAATGTAATTTTAAAGATACTCAAGAGACATTTATGTTCGTATAGTGAAGGATCCTTTTGTTACCTTGCTTCCCCAGCATCTTTGGATCCTCAGTAACTTTTTTTTTGAGAAATTTCTCAGTAACTTTAGACTAGACTTTCTGCTTCTATTTGCTTTGGAACCAGATTGTTCATTTTTTTGTTATCTTTATGGATCATTTACATTTGGTAAGAATACTCAATGTTTTCATTGATATTTCTTGTTGTTTCTGTTAGATTTTAGGAGAATCTTTGCTTTGTGAAAGAATATTTATTTTCTTTGTTATTTAGATTTGCTCTGCTTTTACTTTTTAGTTTACAATCATATCGTTTTCTGAAAGGATCTAGTTAGCTTATGAAGATATAGACGACCCTTATGGCCAAACAAAACCATCTACCAAAAAGACCTTATATCTTGACACTAAATTCATTAAACCTACAATTTTTTTTTTTTAAATTACAAAATCCTGAATACTTTCTTCAATAGTTTAGAATCAAAAGTGCTGGTTGGTGTTGTGATTATTTCAGACACTCTTTTCAACAATTATCATGCACTTTACGCTTTGGGTAGTAAACAACTAGGAGGAGTTTAAAATTCATGTTACTAAAACATACTAGATTTTAGTAAATACTTTAAAATTCTGAGTTCTTGAGTTTATCATTTTATAAAACATTTTAAAATTTGCTACTATCGAATAATTTAAGTTTGAAATTTTAAAATTATTTAGGTTATCATATAGTGTTTTAGAGGAGTTTAGTAATTATAAAAATGAAAATCTAAATTTTATAATTTTAAATGAGATTCTAGAAACTCATTATAAGTTTTACATGAACAATTTTTTTCAGTTCACTTATAATCATCTAAAAACTCACTAAAAATTAAAATCACGTAAAATTTCAGACTCAATACAAATAAGGACACAAACTTTCTTTGATGGCAAACAAAAACAAATAAAAAGGCAACATTTGATATTAAATAAGGAAACAAAGTTTATTTTAGAAGATGAAATGGACTATAAACGTTTTATCGTGAAAAGTTTAAAACCCGTTCAGCTTCTTTAGACTTTATTGGCCGTTCTTCCTTTTCTTTTCAACTGGTCGTGATTCAGTTTTTGGCCTTTGTGTTGTTGAACCTGGGTCTTGCGTTCGTTGTGTTTTTGTTAATGCACTTGTATCTCCGGTTCGTTGTGTTAGCATGGATGCTATTCCGGTTGATAGTGCGGATATGGTTGACGACACAGTTCCTGAATGTTTAACACAATCTTATGGTTAATTAACAAAAAGAAATAGCATTTAAAATATGAGAAGATGAGATGAAATTCTAGTCCAAGAACTGATCACCACCTCAAAAGAAAATTTATAAAAATTAGAAGATGAGGAAAGTAAGAAAGATGATACAAGCACCTGAGGCTGAAGCTGAAGCATCTTTCTTCTCCTTTCCCTTATACTTTGCGTTCATCTCTTGCATGTGCTCCTTTTGTTTCCTATCATCTGCCCTTGCCCACTCCAAGCGAATACGTGCTTCTTTTTGCAATTTTCTTTTGTGTAAATATTTCTCCAAGAAGCCTCGGTTATCTACTGGGATTGGCTCACCAAAATTTTTACCTCCTACTCTCAACTTAGGTTGTACCTCTGCCTTAACCTCTTTTTCTTTTCCTTTGTTTTGGTTTCGATAATACTCTTTTTCTTCTCTAGGAAGAAGCTTAAGTGCACCCACAACGACACCTTTTGCCATCCCAGCCGCACCTGCACTTATATCTATTGCCTTCCCAGCTGCGCCCGCGCCGAAACCTCTTGCCTTCCCCAACAAATCATATGGCTGCACTCCAGTCCAGTTTGAGCTGCTAGCATCATCATCATTGACCGGCTTACTCGGTTCATCTTGCTGCTGGTTCTTGACTCCTGGCTCTGCTTCTTCATCTGATCCAATCTTGATTGTCTCAACGGTTTCATCTATCTTCCTTAGTTTCTTTGTCAATTCAAACGTATCAAACTCTCCCCTCACCTCTAGCTGACCCTCTCCTTCAACCTCTTTGGCCTCATTAACTCCTAATAATATCAATAGTTATTGATTTATCCTTTTTAAAAGAAAATGTAATTCAACTCAAAAATTGTTTTTACAAAGAATGCATGAGGTATATGGATTTGTGTCATAATCTGCATTAAATTCCAAATAAATGCAAAAAATATATATATATATATCTAAAAGAACTTGACTAGATTAAATTCTTTTTCTGTATGTAAACTGATCAATATGTACCGTTATGTTTTATTTTAATACAAGTATAGATTAGTGTTGGTGTACCTTCAAACTCTCTGGCAATTTTCATAGACTTCCTTTTGATGCGTTCATCAAAAACTTTAAACTTGTATATAACTATCATCTGCAAAATTAGGTAAGCAGTTCATGATATAAGCACACAATCCTTATCACATAAAATATATAAATAAATTCAAAGCCATTGAAATATAAATTTCTTAAATTTGTTCTGAGAATTGAGAAAACAAACCTTCATTTTCTAAAAATAGAAAAGTTATAGAGGGAAGAGAGATAACTTAAAGGATTGCAACCTTGCAGCTTGCTCATTAAAGCTCTGCTTTGCTGTTTATTTATACGAATTTCTTATATTGATTAGTGAATATAATAACGATTAGTCAAGTCACCGGAGCTACAACATGAAATAGTATATTTGGATGACTAAAATCCAGACTACTACAGACAATTAAAATCTTTCTATATAATAGGTGGGTCGAATAATAACAATTTGAGTCTTTCTATATAATATGTGGGTCTGCGTCTCTTACTTTAATTGCTTCAACTAATACCGTGTTACGTATGCACCACTTTTGTAAATAATATAAGAAAGACCCCAACCATTTCTTCGAAACTAGGAATTAAAATACCCATGTAAAAGTAATCAATCCAGATCAAAATTAAAACATCGACTTGTTTTGTATAATGGCTTAGTTCAAGTTAAAAATTTCTCGGAGGTGCAAAAATAATGAAAAAGATAAGAGGGGGACGTTCTTTGTTGTAGAAATTGGCAGATTTTGAGAAACTTTTATTTTTATCAACCAGTGTTCAAGTCCAGATAAAAAAGAAATAAAAATATAGTCAAGTATGAACCTTGGTTTAGGGGTATAAGTCAAAGGGAAATGAAATATGAGAGCTAATGAATTTCTATTGTTCTTACCTAATAAACGAACTCTATATATTTTATTGTGTGTTAGCTAACCTCCCTTCTGTGAAGGTGGGTTTGCCTCTGTTATCAATCATTGAATTACAATGTTATATTCTGGTTTGTGGTATATGGTGTTTAATAGAATTAATTTGATTATATATATCATTAAAGTGCACTACATCAAAAAAAATTTAGAGTTAAAATGTGATTTCTCTGGAGCAATGGAAGCATATGTGATTAATCGGAACGTAATCCGTAATATCGTGTGAATGAGGCAAAAACAAGAAAAAACATCAATTGGTAATTGAAAATTTAGTAACAAATCTTTCAAAGCATAAAAAAAGAGAAATATCCTAAGATAAACCTAAAAGTTTTTGTCACAAAAATAACCTTTACGGAAGAAAATCACAAAATAACATTTATTAAAAAGTGTAAATATACATTTATACCCCTTGGGTTAACTAATCTAGACTTAGATTTTAGAGTTATGGGATAGGATTTTGGGGGTGAAGTTTAAAATTGAAAGTCCATATATATATATAGATAGATATATTTATTTATTTATTTATTTTTTCAAACAAATATAAATTAACTTTCGTTAGGAAAATAGACTCCTCCTAACGAGAATTGAACACATGACTCCCTAGATCTCTTCTAGGTAATCAAGGAGTTCCAGTTACTGGATCAACTCTTCATTAATTACAAAGAGCATCTTTAGCAACAGAGTCTGCACTTGAATTCAAAGCTCTAGGAATCAAAGAAAAAAGCTGAAAACAAGAGACCCAAGATTAGTAGCTTGATTTCCATGTTTGTTAATGTGAGTTGATTGTTCTGATGTGCACTTGAGTATCTAATTTAAAGTAGAGTATGGTGAGTGTTCCATTATGGTGACACTTGGCATGGAGAAGAGCCGTATGCAAGGCCAGTACTTCCATCG
The DNA here is from genome assembly GCA_905132765.1 of Moricandia arvensis. Taxonomy (NCBI): domain Eukaryota; kingdom Viridiplantae; phylum Streptophyta; class Magnoliopsida; order Brassicales; family Brassicaceae; genus Moricandia; species Moricandia arvensis. The sequence continues at coordinate 32,784 of CAJHQP010004976.1, read as the reverse complement.
TCAAAGGGGACATAACACGATGTTCCATGGATTAACCATGACCCTGGGCTGCTGGATGAGTCACAGAAAATCCAGCCAGCCTGCAGCATCTGAGATGTTTCAAAGTGATATATAACTCATTGACTCTTAACATGCCCTAAAATGAAAGCTGCGTTATATAAATGAGGTTCTGTGGACACTAGGATACGGACTCCAAGCTCTTCCCGTTTGAAAGCGATGTACAGTGCAATGCATCATCAATATCCTTGCAACCTGTTACCACCACAAACAAGTTAATTTACATGTATAAAACTAACTGCAGACTCTGAAAGACATTTATATTGGCTGAACTCATATATATATATATATATATATTATCATATGAGTAAAGCTTTAGGTACATACAGAGGCGGATCTACAGCAAGAGGAGGTGTGGCATGTGCCCAACCCAACACTATTTTGATATTTTTCCTTAATAACTATAGTGCTAAGTTAACCATTAGTGATGTTAAAATATACTACATGCCCATACTAAAACCAATTCTGGATCTGTCCCTGGGTACATACCCGGAGGGTCCACACTAAAGACAAACAAATGTAGTAAGTCTTTCGTAACGGGATTGGATATGTCTTCAGTAGATATAGACCAGGGTAAGGGTGGCAACCATGACAAAACTTGAGAAGAGAACGGCGAGTAGTCAACATCGTTCTCTATCAAGACAACCTGCAGCATCCACAAGAAAGAGTATCAATGTTATTGCCCTCCCACTTCCTACAAGAACAGAACCCTGTAATTTGATGTAATGCCACTTTGGTTAAGCTCAACCAATTGAACCGATGACAATAAACATCGTCAGACTTTTTCTTAATTTAACCTGCAACCATTTGCTACCAATATACAGTATCAGACCGGTTAAATATTGAATTCAAACTTGCTTACCAACTTGTATCAAGAGGGTTTGAACCGGTTTATAATAAAGATGAAAAGTGGCTTTTTGTTGTCTTTTTCACTTGGTGGTGTAAAGAATAGTCAAGTTGCTAACCGTATTAACTCGTTTTCGCGTTTCCCTGACAAATGGCTACGAGCCTGCGACTTTCATTTGGTTAATACGTTCGGTGACTGGCTGGGACAGATCATAACCACCGTTCTTCGTTTGTTCAACTTTTTATTTATTGTATAAAACTAATTGGAAAACTCGGTTTGTCTAAAAGTTTTTTAAGCTTTGTTTAGGTAGCTTTCCGTAAGAAAATTAGTCAAACTAGTGTCTAAAAGCTAGTTATTCACCAAGTTTGGTTTGTTAATAAGTTTTAAGGGATAGTGACTATTTGATTTACATTTAGGGTGGTGGACTAATAGTGATGGACTGAGACATGCCCATTTCAAATTATTGATTAGCATTGTTCAAACACTTCTTTATTAAATGTATATTTAATATGATAAAAAAGTTTTACAAGTTTAAATAAATTTTTTATTCGATATCTCCATTTAAACATGTTAAGAGGCCAGCATAAATGAACAAATATGGTTAAAATAATTTATATTTTAAGATTGAAACATGATCTCTTTTTAATCCAAAATGACCTAGAAATAGGTTATGGGTCCCATGACATATGGTTTTGTTTAATACTTAGTATTTAATAATCGAATCATTTTGTCTTTAATCATTAGAGATTAATAAATACAACATTGACTATTATCATTGGATAATCAATTTGTTAATAATTATATTATTCATAATCGAACTTACAAAATAAAATGGGGTTGGATACACATAAGTACATAACCCACACATCTTAAAACTACTTTTTTCAATTTTATTTTAAGTGGTGATTTAGAATTTTTTATTTTTATTTTAAATAATATTCTTAATTTTCTATACAAATAGTTAATGTAATTTGACGTATATGACTATTTGTATTCTACATTATATTTTTATTAGTTGAGTTAAATGTAATTATTATCGTTTTATACAAATGAGATATTGATTAAACAAAAGTTAGAAATTCTTTGATCGTATACAAAAACTTTAAAAAAATTATTAACATATAAAGTAGTTGTATTATATAACTGTGGTCTTATGTATTCAATCACCTAAAACATAAAAATTTATGTAACAACATTTTACCTAATATTTATCGTATAAACCTGGTGTTTTGTGACCATTTCAAACAGGAAGCCATTAAACATGTCCCATAAGAAAGACACTAAACAGACACCATTAAACCTGATTAATGACACACTAGTAACGCGTTCTTGGTGGTTGTACTAAAGTGGTCATGTTTTTACTTCTACTTGCTTCTTTTAAATTTTTGAGCTCTTCCAATATTTTTATTTTCGGAAAAAAAAAACAATTTTTTTTCTTTCATTAGAAACAATTTTTTTTGTTCTCACTGTTCAACTTCGGCTCCTCACCGTCCGATCAGTCAATTAAGCTCCACATCCAACGGTCATGGGCCACTGTTACAGCCGGAACATCTCCGCCGTCAAGGACGACGAGATCCCCGACGTTCCGAATCAACCGTCTCAAAACCCCCGGCAAAGTCCGGTTCCTCAGTCTCCTCCTCCCTCCTCCGAAGTCAACTCCTACACCAACAGCCCGTTCCAGAGCCCCTTACCGGCGGGTGTAGCTCCGTCGCCGGCGAGAACTCCGGGAAGAAAGTTCAAATGGCCGTTTCCGCCGCCGTCTCCCGCGAAACCGATCATGGCGGCTCTGAGACGGAGGAGAGCCGCGCCGCCGCAGCCTCGAGACGAGCCGATCCCGGAGGACAGCGAGGAAGCTGGAGTGGACAGCGAGAGGCTAGACAAGAACTTTGGTTTTGGTAAGAACGTGGAAGGGAAGTACGAGTTGGGGAAGGAGGTGGGGCGAGGGCATTTTGGTCATACTTGTTGGGCTAAGGCTAAGAAAGGGAAGATGAAGGGAGAGACGGTGGCTGTTAAGATCATCTCTAAAGCTAAGGTCTTTCTCTCTCTGTCTTGGTAGGTTTCAAAATGTGGTACCGACCAATGTAGGGACTTCTTGTCTTGTTGTTATTGTTTCTTTACTATGTCTGAATCATGGTGAATGTAGATATAAAGATGATGACTTTGGTTTTTTTTTTTTGTTCGATTAGATGACATCGGCTTTGTCTATTGAAGATGTTCGTAGAGAAGTGAAGTTGCTGAAAGCTTTGTCTGGGCATAAGCATATGGTTAAGTTCTATGATGTGTATGAAGACAATGATAACGTCTATGTAGTTATGGAGTAAGTAGTTCATTCATAATCTTAATTGAGTATGGATATGGAAGTTTCATTCTTTTTGAGTTGCAGCCAAGCTGAAAGTGGAACTAGTTTATTCAATGATTAAACATGTTTCTATAACCGAAATGATTTTTCTATAAGTATTTCTCGGTCTAGGCGGCGCCTAGGCAAGCCTAATATCTCTATAAAGCGCATGATTACTGTCTAACGATTTTTCGGACACTGAGTCAAGTTCAGATATTCAATCTTCTTTTCTAATATGCTTTCAGGTTGTGTGAAGGCGGAGAGCTGTTGGATAGAATCTTAGCCAGGTAAGTACATCTTTAGTAGTATTGTTTTGTGTTCTTGCATTGGATATGGTATCAGAATCTTGTATTGTTGCTCTACTGCAGAGGTGGTAGATACCCTGAAGTCGATGCCAAACGTATTCTAGTACAGATTCTATCTGCAACAGCATTTTTTCATCTCCAAGGTGTTGTGCACCGTGACCTAAAGCCAGAGGTACACAGTCTACATCTATAAGTTGCTTACTACTTTGGTCCCTCTGATAAAGAAATGGTGCATTTGTGTATCCAGAACTTTCTCTTTACCAGCAGAAACGAGGATGCAATACTCAAGGTCATAGACTTTGGCTTGTCTGATTTCATTAGATACGGTAATTATTACATGATTCTGCATATTGTATGTAAGTCTGGTTTTGACATTAGTGATGAGTTAAGTCTTTTGTATTTGCAGATCAACGTCTCAATGATGTGGTAGGAAGCGCATACTATGTAGCACCTGAGGTACTTCATAGATCTTACAGCACTGAAGCAGATATGTGGAGCATTGGTGTCATAAGTTACATACTACTATGTGGAAGCAGACCTTTCTATGGAAGAACTGAATCTGCAATATTCCGTTGTGTGCTTAGAGCAAACCCTAATTTTGAAGATATGCCATGGCCTTCTATATCTCCTAGTGGTAAAGACTTTGTGAAAAGGCTGCTGAACAAGGATCATAGGAAACGAATGACAGCTGCTCAAGCTCTAGGTTTGTTCTTCTTGAAATAGAAACAAGAACATGACATTAAGTAGGTTTCTTTTTGGTTTCCATTAACGGTAATGTTTTATTTGATCTGTGTTTGTAGCTCATCCGTGGTTACGTGATGAAAACCCTGGTTTGCTTCTTGATTTCTCGGTTTACAAGTTGGTCAGGTCTTATATTCGTGCCTCGCCTTTCAGAAGAGCAGCACTTAAGGTAGATTCTTGATACCCTCATGTTACTATTCATGCTACAAACAGAATGTTACTCGTCTTTTTGGTACAATCACTTACTTGTTAATCTTTCAATAGGCTCTCTCCAAAGCTATACCCGATGAGGAGCTTGTGTTCCTTAAGGCACAGTTCATGCTCCTGGACCCTAAAGATGGAGCCCTATCTCTTAACAACTTCACAACGGTCAGTGGTCCTTTCTTGATTTAGTTATAGCATAGTGATACATTATGCTGATCCTTCATCGAAAATCGCTAAATCCTTCTCTAGCATGGATGAGTCTTACAAGTTACAACCAAGCTGCATCTCTATATATACATTCAATCCTAAAACCAATGTCCTCTGGGAAAAGGAAATGAAGAAATAGAATTACTAAATAGTTTCCTAATGCTAAGAAATAAAGAATATGAGTGTAACTGCAGGCTTTAACAAGATATGCTACTGATGCTATGATGGAATCTAAGCTTCCTGACATTTTAAACACTGTAAGACATCTCTTCTTATATATGTATTTTATGTTTGCTTCTGAAGTTTAAAGGGTGGACCAATTATGAATGTAAGATAAGAGTCTTTTCTTTAGTATATCTTCATGACCATGATCTTCTTTATGTGAAGATGCAACCGCTGGCGCAAAAGAAACTCGAGTTTGAAGAGTTCTGTGCGGCTGGGGTCAGCGTTTACCAACTGGAAGCTCTTGAAGAATGGGAACAGATTGCAACTTCAGCGTTTGAGTACTTTGAACAAGAAGGAAACCGTGTCATATCCGTTCAAGAACTCGCTGGGGTATGGTCCTATCTCAACCCTCTATAAGATTGGCTTAAGCACCATCTCTTTGTTAAGATTATAAACATTTTCTGTAGGAGATGAGCGTGGGACCAAATGCATATCCTCTGCTCAAGGATTGGATCCGGAGTTCAGATGGGAAGCTGAGTTTCTTGGGGTATGCTAAGTTCTTGCATGGTGTTACCGTACGAAGCTCGAGCTCAAGACCTAGGTGACACATTGTCATGACATAAGTCTTCTAACGTGTGAATCAAGTCTTAAGACCTTGGGTTGAAAGATACAACATATAGTGGAAGTGGAAGGCAGGTACACTTCCTGTGTAAATGATTCTTTTGAGCATATTGTTTTTAGAGCAACCAAACCCAAAAGGGAAAACGTGCTATCTATTATAGAAGGAATTGAAGAGTTGTGTTCTGGTATTGTTATCTGCTGTTAGTTTGGTTAGCATCATTGATTGTATATGCTATACTCGTATTAGTTCTAAACAAGTGCCTTTAGAAGCGATTCTAGCACTCGTTGAAAGAGATCCCAAAAGCTGTTAGAGAGCTTTCTGAAGGCTTTGGGAGCTTCTCAAAGTTATTTGATGCATGCTGAAATGGTAGAAACAATAGCAAGCTCCTTCTAAACTCCATCCTCTAACACATTGAAGTGTTATAGACTTGTAGTAACAGAGTTAACCGGTTAGTGAATTTCTTGCAGCTAACAAAAACATACAGAACAACCAACTACGTTCATTAAAATGGTTGTTATATTTAAGTTTATTACTCAATGAAAAATATTTTTAATTTTCAAATAAAATACTTTTTAAATGTGATGAAACTATCTAGTTAGTACATTGTTATCAGAGTTTGTCTAGTTTAAAGGTCGTCGTTAATCTAAAACCTAATCTGGTTTATCAACTTAATTAAGCGTATACTCAGTTTATATATCTAACCGACCGGTTCGGTCCAAGTGTGAGAACACACATCTGAACAACGGGAAAATGGCCGATTCCCGCATAAACTAATTGTTCCCGGCTTTTTCATACACGAATTTTTAGTCCATGCCGAAATCCACACGAACAACTTCGTCTTTTTAATTTTATACACGAACTTTTAGTCCATGCTAAAACCAACATGAACAACTCCATTTTTTAAATTTAATACATGAACTATCAATTTTATACTAATTGTCACAAAACCCTAAACGGTGTTTTTATCCGTTTGACGGTTTAATTTCTAATTTAAATAAAACGAATATAACGTCGTTTTAGTGTAATTTCTCATTAACAAAATAAGGAACGACGTCTTCTTAAATTCAGGATTAGGTTTTTATCTTTGGTTTTATGGCGTCGTATAAAAGACATCACATTGGAAACCTTAAAACGATCCAAAGACACAATGACATCGTTGGTATGTGTCGTGAAACAAAACGACATTACGTTCATTTTATTTAACCCAAATTAAACCGATTCTCCATTTTTTAATGGATACTAACACCGTTTATGATTTTGTAGCAATTAGTTTAAAACCGATAATTCGTGTATGAAATTCAGAAAACAGAGTTGTTCGTGTGGGTTTTGGCATAGACTAAGTTCGTGTATGAAATTAAAAAGATGGAGTTGTTCGTGTGGGTTTCGACATGGACTAAAAGTTCGTGTATGAAAAAGCCGGGAGCAATTAGTTTATGCGGGAATAGACTATTTTCTGAACAACATAGATGTGTTTGGTCGGATAATAGTCAAAGTTGCTGCTCACTTCGCCTATAAAGAAGCAAAGCTTCCACTTTTTCCATGGCTTCTTCTTGTTTACTCCGTTCGACTATCTTCTCTTCGCTATCCATCAACCTTCCTTCCCGATCAGATCCTCTATCACCTCCCTTCTCTAAGAATCTAACTTTTTCAACTCCTTCTACTTCGTCTTTATCGGTTTCATCGATCGGGAGATTAACTGATAGTCGGAGAAAGTTATCAGAGGCGAGAAGCATGGCTACGACGGCGACAGAAACGGGTAAGAGGAGAAGAAGAGAGTGGAGATCTTTGACACAGAGGAGAACTTAGCGGTTGAGTTGGCAAAATACACAGCTGATCTCTCCGACAAGTACTGTAAAGAGAGGGGAGCTTTCACCGTAGTTGTCTCCGGTGGTTCCTTAATCAAATCGCTCCGGTGAGTGTCTTAACTTTCATAAAGATACGATTTTTGGATATGAAGGGTTGTAAAGTCTCGATCTTTTAGCATGTTATGGCTAATCAAGAACATAGCTTTAGTAATGCAAATGGTGGCTTGAATCTCAGGAAACTAGTTGAGGTTGATTCAATAGATTGGTCAAGGTGGCATTTTTTCTGGGTGGACGAGAGAGTTGTTCCTAAGCATCATGAAGACAGTAACTACAAACTTGCTTATGATGGTTTCCTCTCCAAGGTATTAGCTTATCTTGTCTTTGTCTTAGCTTGTACATGCATGTTATAACAGTTCTTCTCTCCAGGTTCCGATTCCGCCTGGAAACGTATATGCAATCAATGAATCTCTTTCAGCTGAGGCAGCAGCGGAAGATTACGAGACATGTCTCAAACATTTGGTCAAGACCAGTGTTCTCCGTGTGTCTGAATCAACTGGCTTTCCGAAGTTTGATCTCATGCTTCTTGGTCTGGGACCTGATGGTCATGTGGCCTCCCTGTTTCCAGGGCATGGTCTCTGTGATGAGAACAAGAAATGGGTGGCTTCTATCACTGACTCTCCAAAGCCTCCGTCTGAGAGAATCACCTTCACGTTTCCGGTTATCAACTCCTCTGCGCATGTAGCTTTAGTGGTTTGCGGTTCTGGGAAAGCTGAAGCAGTGCAGGCTGCTCTGAAGAAGACTGGGAATGTACCTGCGGGTTGTGTTGCTGCTGAAGAAGAGTTGGTTTGGTTTCTTGATAAACCAGCATGTTCCAAGCTCTAATAACCGGTGTTATGATATGCTTCCAGTTTTTGAAACTTGTCAGTGTGAGTGGACTAGTCCGGTTTGCTTTTTAGTTTGTTGGGTCTGTTTCTCTTCATTTGTTTTTTGGAGAGAAGCTGTGTTGTAATAAAAACAGAGAATAATATAATAGGTGGTTGAATGCAACCTAGTTAATGGTTTCTCTGAAATTGTTTGGTTTCTCCAACAAAAGAACGATAATTTTTTGTCTAAATTTAAACAATGTATCATCTATAGATAACTATAAGTTTGGTATCATAACTATTAGTTTGGTACTAAAAAGAATGGTTGTTGAAATGAAATCTTAATAAGTAATAAATGGTAAGGAGAAAATGAAAGACATTCATACATGAACATGGTTGGAAACACATACGGTAGATCAACCTATTGCCTATGAAAGTGCCCTTGGTCATAAAAGAAAAACTCATCAAAGATTGTAGATAAATATCAAAGAAAATGAAAAAAAAGGTAAACAAAGAGAACAAAGTGAGGAAAGTCTCAACAACACCAGAATGCATCAGAAGAAGAAAACATACTTGATTGGTTAAAACATTACTTGAAGATTTTGTAGAGTATTTATAGCTAGTCAATTTGAAAAACATACCCGCTGAGCATAGAAAGGGAAGCATAAACTTCTGAAAATCCATACTCATATTATGAGATTTATGGAAATTATGCTAAAGATAATTTTGATATAGATTAACCAAAAAAGTATAAAATTGATCGATCTCCATATTACATTACTATTTGTATAAAACATAATTGCCTACTATTTCAAAGTCTGCACTGAATCTGCAAATAAGAGGCCAAAAATCAATGAATATATAATTTACATCAATATTAATCAATAAACCGTGAATGTCAAGTTTAGAAGTTTTGTAGTCATCCGTTCACAATGAGATTAAAAATGTCAACGGCGGGTGGGATGGACGGATCAGATTGTTTCATAACTACGGTCTGCCTGTTCCCTTTTGAAATCTAACGGCTAGGAAGCGCTCCTTATGGTTGAGTCATTCTGATCATTACACGTGGTGAAGTTATGAGTTTTGTAGGAGCTATTGGGTGTATCACGTTAGCCCACTTTTGACCCGGTGGTTTGTAGCTGGGTCTCACATGGTTCAGACGTAGCCTGAGCTGAAGGTTTGGAATTACTTCAGAGGTAGGGTAACGAGAAAAAGAATGACTAACTCAGATTTTTCTCTTTTTATCCTAAAATTATTAGTATTAAAATATATACTTGTCCTTTTGTAAGTAATAAGATATAGGGAAATGCAACTGATCAGCCTCTTTTCATGTAAATAACTAAAAATACCAATGGTTTCTTGTCCATTACAATATTTTTGGTACATAATAGATTGGTATTAGAAAATCTTGAATTCCATTTTCCAAACGTTTTGTCTAAATTAGTTTTGTTTGTAAATGTAATTAGTAAATAGTTTTGTTCCAGACTGATCTCTATTCTACTCCTGACAATCTCCCAAAGACAAAGCAAAGCATATTTTGTTTGGTGAACATTGACAAAATAAAATACTAAACCCTTAGATCTTTTATCCCTCTTCCTCCATTCTTGATTTTTGATTAATTAAAACACTTAACCATGAATTATATGCGACTATTTTCCTCTTCTTCCTCGTTTATTTCTCCTGCTAATATGATTACAATGGTTGCATTTCTTATCATCCTTTCAACAGGTATTTTTCATCAACCATTTTGTTTTTTTATGTAATAATTATTGAGAGTAATCTAAAGTATAAAAAGAAAATTTTGAGCGGGAACAATAAGATATGTTCATATTTGGTCAGGATCAGGAGCTGAAGCTAGCATTGGTGTAAACTACGGAACACTCGCCAACAACCTCCCTCCGCCACGTCAAGTGGCGGAGTTCCTCCTCCATTCCACCGTCATCAATCGCATCCGCCTCTTCAACGCCGATCCTCAAATTCTCCAAGCCTTCGCTCACACCGGTGTTACCGTCACCGTCACAATCTCCAACGACCAAATCCCACACCTCACAAACCTCTCCTTCGCCCAAAGATGGATCTCCGACCACATCCAACCACACTTCCCCTCCACCAACATCATCCGCATCCTCGTCGGAAACGAAGTCATTTCCACCAACAACCACATCCTCATCAGAAGCCTTGTCCCGGCCATGCAGTCCCTCCACACCGCCCTCGTCTCCGCCTCCCTCCACCGTCGTATCCAAATCTCCACGCCGCATTCACTAGGAATCCTCTCTCACACCACACCTCCCTCTTCCGCTAGGTTCCGACAAGGCTACGACACTCATGTCCTAAAGCCTCTCCTCAGCTTCCTCCGTACTATTGCCTCACCCTTCGTCGTGAATCCTTACCCGTTCTTCGGTTACTCAGCCGAGACTCTAGACTTCTCTCTGTTTAGACCTAATCCAGGCTTGTTCGACCACGACACGAAGCTTCATTACACGAACATGTTCGACGCTCAGCTTGATTCTGTCTACTCCGCCATGAAACGGTTAGGATTTTCCGACGTGGCGATCGTCGTGGGAGAAATCGGATGGCCGTCGAAGGGAGACGGAGATCAAATCGGCGTCGACGTCACCACCGCGGCGGAGTTTAACAAGAAAGTGATGGAACGTGTAAACTCCGGTACCGGAACGCCGTTAATGCCTAACCGGACTTTCGAAACATACATCTTCGCGCTATTTAATGAGAATCTCAAACCGGGACCGGTTAGGGAGCGTAATTTTGGTCTTTTCCGGTCCGATTTAACACCGGTTTACGATATCGGAATCCTCCGGTCCACGGTAATCACCACCACGTGTTGCTGTGTTTCGAGAAATGAATTATTTTTTTTGGTCAGAAGTTCTTAGTTCGAGTGACCGTAGGGACAAAACTTATGGTTTCGGGTTTGAGGGAGCCCGAACTTTGTAATGGATTATGTTTACGAGTTTGGTTTTGGGAATTTGCAGGTTAGACCATTGGATCCACCGGAGAACGACCGGCGATCGCCGGTCGGAGGATCTTCTGGGAAGCGATGGTGCGTTACAAAGCCCAGCGCGGAGACGGAGGCTTTACAAAGGAACATAGACTACGTATGTGGGTTGGGCTTGGATTGTGGGCCTATTAAACAAGGTGGGCCTTGTTTTCTACCCAACACAGTGGAAGCCCATTCAGCGTACGCCATGAACTTGTTCTACCAGACTATGGGGAGACACGAGTTCGACTGCGATTTCCACCAGACTGGAGTGATAACTGCGACAGATCCCAGTATGTTTTCTAAATTTTTGATAGAATTAGTAAACTTAAATTAATTAATTATATCTTTTGTTAATTATTATTTTTGTACTTAATTTCTGCAGGCTATGGAGATTGTCGATATCAAGCTGCCTATGTATGAAAATACTTAATGTAATTTGCTGAAATATTCGAGTTATGTTTCAAATCATAACAATTTCCAGTACTAATAGAATAATCACACTTCACAAAATTGAGCTATCAATTCTAGGTGCATACATTTGAGTCGTACAATTTTCAATTTATTATTATAAACAATACTCTCTTTTTTATATTTGGCATTTTAGAAAAAAAATTTGTTACATTATTTGAAATTTTTAATTTTCTATGTAAAATTTATTAATAACTAATGTTAGATGACTAATGATATAATAATTTTTATTTTATTATTGATTGAATTGTAGTTAGGTAAATAATTAATAATGTTTTAGTTAAAAATGAAAAATAAAATTTTAATCTATGTGCATAATCTTAAAACGTCAAATATAAAAGACGAGAGAGTAGTTTTAAAGAAATACCACCCAAGTATTAATTAACTTCTATAGAAAAGTATTAATGAAAAACTTAGTAAGGCAAAAAGTAAATACTAAAAATATTAAAGGATTATATTTTGAAATTTACTTCCGCATCTAGCATTAAATTCTAGTTAATTTGTGATAATCTATTTGACTATATAATAGGCCACTTGTCATCGATTCATTCTATATGTATTCACTGTTGAATCTGTTACCTTCATAATTTTGACTAGTATCTGCATATACATAATCTAAATAAGAAATATATATGTATTCATAGTCAAGAGGCGTTATAGAATCTGACCGCTGAAAAAGTTAGAATCTAACTAGAAGATGAAGCTTGTGATCTTTGTATCCTTCTTGCTCTTTCTCCCAATGTTTTCTTCAGGTACAAATCATCTAACAATGTTCTAAACTAATGCATTATCTCACATTTCATAGCACTTATGCATCAAGGTGTATCTTACAAACCTATATATTGCTATACGGTAGTTTTGTTTAAATTAATATACATGCAATTCTCAGACGCTTTTAATGATAACATGCTTCATATATAATTTGTTAGGGCTCGTTGAGACTTCACATCTGGATGACATCCACTACAAGGTATATCAAAAACCCACGAGTTCATAGTAATTATGTATATCAAAACCGAAACTATAGAATCTAAAACTGCATTAGAAGGCTGTTTTTAATTATAATGATCCATTTGTGTACATATATAACGATCATATAAGAAAATGCTAGGGTTTTCCTCTTTTAATTTTTTGTAACTACCAGTAGAAGATATTACTTAACATTTTACATTTTTTATAGAAGATAATTAGATAATAGTGGTTTTATTAATACTTTTTGCTCTAGATTTGTTGTCTTTTTAAAATCATTGAATTCTAGTAATGATAAAATTATATATGTTGATTTGATTAGGTTGTGACGAATAAGGGAAGGGTCGATCTTGAAATGGATTATGAGAACCCGCATCCACGTCCTCCCAAAATGCCCGACCCGCCACCTAAACCATATAGCAAGAGAAAAAAACAATACATCTTAAGGAACAAAGCTAAAGAGTACTACAAAGTACAAAGTATTGGTTAAAATCCTGTAATAGCCCAAACAAGCCAGATGATATTTACTTCACATAATCACATTTTATTTATAGGGATCCAGTTCTCAAGGAACCTCGTTGTATAGGAGATTACTAATATTTGGTCAAATGTAAAAAAAAAAAAAACAGTAACAAAACTATTTTTCAATCTGGCAATTAGTAACATAGAATGAACTAAACTATTTGGGTTGTAGTTTTCCTCCAAACGAGTGTCTAGTTTCATTTATATATCAGTTTTGGTTTTGCTTTGTTTTTTTTTTTGGTTATATAAAAGTCAAATTGTTTTATAATATAAGAAGATTACGACTTGGATCAAATTCAGTCTGGTTTAGTTATTTAAATATTAAGGGGGTAGAGTATGCGGTCTAGCTTGGCTCGATCTGGTATTGACCTTTAATCAAGATATCGAATTGAGGATTGGTGTGTGTTTATTTCGTACTTTTAAAGACAGTTCGTTTTGTATTGAGTGAATAACGTGCACGAAAATCAATATTTTTTTATATATAACAATTAAATTAAGTCAATACCTTGCAAGTTGTATTTCATTTACTATTTAAATAGTTGTAGATAAATTAAACAATAGACAAAAGTCATCTTGCTTTGCTGCATGGCCGGTTTGAATAATCAACAAAATATTGAACAGTTTTGTCATTACACAAAGACGTTGAGAAAAGTAAAAAACGACATTATAAACACTACATCTACAAATACACTTCCTTTGTTACAAAAGATCCATATTTTAGAAAAAAATATTTTCATTTAAAAAATATATTTCTTACATTTTAATGTATTTTTTAAACAATAATAGTAAATTGTAAATTTTTAAAAAATTAATTGTATTTATTAAATTTTTATTGGTCAAAAGTTATTAAAAACAGTTAAACACAAAAAATAATGCATTTATAACCAAAATTTAATATTTTATTAATATATGTGAAAAAATAAAATCTATATTTTTTTTGAAATAAGGATGATATATGTGTAAATTAGTTTATATATGTATATTGAGTATGAGTGTATGTATTGTATGATATGAGTATGACAATGAATTATGTATGGAGTCTTCAATATTTGATGTTGTGAATGAACTACAAACGCGAAGTAACTTTGAAAAAAAGAAACTTAAAAGCCAAATGAATCGAGGCAAGTATTCCTTTAGAGTTTGTATATCGATTATGTGAATGAATAAATTTAAATTCATTATACATGTATTTATAGTAGTATTAAAACATGATTTATTTTTCCCTTTAAAAAATATCCTTATTCTAGTAAAGGTACTTTTCCTAATCAATAAGTATGTTTCCTTAATACTAAAAGGCATACTGTACTGCGGGGATCAAAACTTTCACACCTCTAATTAATGTTGATCTTGATAGCAAATTTATCTTACTGGTGTACAAAAATTTAAAACACTTTCAGAATTGACATTTCTCACAATGATATTGTATCTTGAGTCAGAGTGAATACTCTAGAAGTGTACCTAGACCCTTTTTCAGTTCTAATTAACAAGACACATGTAATTTATTTTCCTACAATTATTGAATAAAGCAACAAGATGTTGTCTCAGTCTCGTGATTTTCTGTAAAGCATTACTTTGTACTATTGCATTTGAACTTTCTAAACCTATTTGCTAAAATCCTTATCCACACAATTCAAAACACGACCAGCTTGTTTATTAAAATTTTGATTATATACGAGGACCCACAGTGATTTAAATTTGATTACAATGTTTTATAAATGTATCACATATATGTGCATATATCATAGGAGACTCTGATAAGTTATCTCTGTGATTACGAATAAGATAACTAGGAGAGAAAAATTCTCTCTTATCTATACACCTGTTCATACGTCATTTTCGTGGCTAAATAATTTATATAGTTTTTCTTGTGTTTATTGGAATACTAAATTATTAAATATGAAAATGTTGTTTTGTTCTTGATTTGGCTATTCAATTAGTATATTAAACGTGAATTGATGTTTACGGAGAGCTTAATATAGCTGTCGAGAAAGCTACAACTATGTCAAATTTAACGTGTAACTTGGCCAACTGAATCTTATGTAATCGTATAATTTATACACCAATGAAATAATCGTTCATATACAGCCGTCAACTTCTATTGATTATTATTAATCGCACTCGGTTATAATTTGTTTGTTTTTGGAGGTTACTGTAAAACTAACGACCGAGGGATATTATTTATTCACCATTTTATAAACCAAGAGCTTTATGTTTTTGGTTGTAGAGTGAAATTAAAGACTAATAACCGTTAAACGAAGGTGTGTTTGCATGGGTTGCTCTCTGTCGAAGAAGAAGAAGAAGAATGCAAAACGACCACCAGGATATGAGGAGCCTGACCTTCTTGCCTCCGTTACACCGTGTTAGTTTTTAGTATTTGATCTTATTACTATCATGATACTCTTCAATATATTGTTAGGGACAATAGCTCTCTAACTTTATTCTACTTTTGATACTGTGAGGGACAATAGTTACCGTAGAAGAAGTGGAGGCCTTGTATGAACTGTTCAAGAAGCTAAGCAACTCAATTATCGACGACGATCTTATTCATAAGGTTTCATCCTTTTTACTCAAATATTATTCCAAAGAGAGCTCCCTACTTTGGTTTTTGAGATGTTTTTTTTTTTTTTACATTTGTATATGGCTTAGGGTTTAAAGTGTGATGTTGTAGGAAGAGTTCCAGCTGGCTTTATTTAGAAATAGGAACCGGAAGAATCTTTTCGCTGATCGGGTAACATATATTAACAAACTAACCACAACAAGTTGCCTTTAAAGATAACCTATGCATATTTATATTGAGTTTTGTGTTTATAATGTGTTATTTGCAGATATTTGATGTATTTGATGTGAAGCGAAATGGAGTGATCGAGTTTGGAGAATTTGTCCGGTCTTTAGGAGTTTTCCATCCAAATGCACCTGTCCATGAGAAAATCAAATGTCACTATCTACTAATTGCTTTGCATTTATTCTGTATTTATGAACTTATTATTCTCTTTGTTTTTAAGTTAGTTGACAATGAATTTTATCATGAAATTGCAGTTTCTTTCAAATTGTATGATTTAAGGCAAACTGGATTCATCGAGCGAGAAGAAGTGAGTCCATACCCGTAAGATTTAGCTTGAAATTGTTTGAGGACTGAATTATTGTTTGAAAACCGGATGATCTATACATTATAAACGTTTAAATTTTGGGAGATAAACCAATGTTTCATTTGGCTGTTCGTTCCTATGACTTGCTCATAACCTTTTGTGTTGTTCTTACATATATATAGTTGAAAGAGATGGTAATCGCGCTTCTTCACGAATCTGAACTTGTTCTTTCCGAAGATTTGATCGAAGTGATGGTGGATAAGGTATTCTGTATATCAGTTCTATATATCAACTTGATATTGAAAAATCTAATCTTAATAATAAAGAATTTCTAAGGAGATTATGTTACATTTGTAGGCGTTTCTTGAAGCAGATCGCAAAATGGATGGGAAAATTGATATAGATGAATGGAAAGATTTTGTGTCCATGAATCCTTCCCTCATCAAGAACATGACTTTGCCATATCTAAAGTGAGTTTTTATTTAGAACTTACAATAATTTTATTTATACGTAATAAACTAGTTTATTAAACAATACCCATTACCCATTAATCATATGTAGACAAACTCGAAGGAAATAATAAACACTGTAAAAAATGGCTAGAGTCAAACCGAGCTTGAGCCAAACCGACTAGTTTGATTAATGATTGATGCATTGAACTAGTATTGGATTAATGATAATAATCTTGGTAAATGTAGGGACATAAAAGGGACGTTTCCAAGTTTCTTTTCATCTTGTGAAGACGAAGAATTGGAGTTGCAAATATACCATGCAGATAAAGAAAGATAAAAACTCAGCTTCTACACTTCTTCTTCTCTACTCTTTTTGTTTTTTTTTTTATACAAAACTGTACAGAAGAACAAAAGGTAGGATTTGAAATTGAGCTGTAATAAAGGATGTATTTTGTCTTGTGTATATATTTGCATACTTTGGTAGCTTAAATACGCTTATGTAAATATTTTTAAATTATACGTTATTATTATTTCTTTAGTGATGTACATGCATTATATAATCTCAGGTTTAAGGAGATAAAGTGCAATTTTGTTTAACTCGGTTTGAAGCTTGGGTTTGAAGGAATAAACACATTGCCTCGTGAACCAAATTAAACAGCTTAGACCACCTTAAGGTGTATGTTAAGTGAGGTTCCAAACTAAAAAAAATTAATATTTTAATAAAATTTAGTTATTAAATTAGTTTTAATTAGAAAAGGCTTAACTTGACACATGGTATTTTAAGTTAAGAAGGGTTTTTGAAAGTACTCTTTTAAAAAACTTTTATTGTCTCTCTTCTAATTTTTATAATTTTTTAATTATTTAGGGCATGATTAACGGTAGAAACCGTTTTGAATTTCTTAAAAAGTTTTTTTTTTGGGTTTTGTCAAATTAAAATGGATCAATCGCGGGTTGCCACATATCAGTAGAATCCACAACAGTCCTAAAAACCCAGAAAAGTCTGTCCTTATTTTGTTACTTTGGTTATCGTTTTTTTTTTAAATGGGCCCTCCATGCTAAGAAACCCATTTGGGATCCGCGATAATCCTGCTCTTAGATATTATAACTAGTGGGGGTGTTGTAAGGATTGTTAGATCATCTCCGATGATGTACCTTATTGGAGAGTCCTTAAATTTTTTTAAAAATTTTTTTTTTGATTTAGAAAAAATAAAAAAATATCAACCAATTGCGGGTCATCATGTGTCGCGGAGCCCGCAAACAGTGCAAGAGACTCACTAAGAAAAAATTCTTATTTGAAGATTTTAAGAATCGAATCCTTATTTTTGGTGAAATCTATTGATTATTTAATTATTTTTGTTTTAAGAATTCTCCGATGGAGCTCTTAAATCGAGAAGTGTTAACAATAAGAAATCTAACCAATAGTGGTGAGTTTTTGAAGCCATGAAGGTATGTGATGGGCCTGGCCCTATGATCCAAGGTCCAATAAAAAAAGATTAAAAAAAAGCTTTCGAGAGGTGATTATTTATCTGTGAAGTTAATAATTGAAAAACACTTTGAACTATACAAATTGACAAAAACAAAGGAAGCGTGTTGGTTTCAGGTCATTACACGGAAGAAGAACCCGTCTCTCTCAATCTCCCAGATAGCAGTATCAGTTCCTATCTCCGGTTCGGTATTTATCCCATCCTCATCCTCATCCTCTCTCACTTTTTAATAACCAGTCCATCCCTTTGTGTCTCCTCACCAACTTCAACTCTAACTCTAAATCTTATTCCGTATGGTTTCGATCTGTTGACCCTTTTTTACACATCAGTTATAGATTACTCTCTCGTTCTTGAGCATGCTTGTATATTGATCCTTGTTTATGTTAATGGTTGATGTATAATCCTTTGAAGCTGTAATAGATTGTTAGCATTGAGGTCAAAGTCAATATATATTCATCTTGGATATACATTGTCAATTTTTTTTTGTGATCAAGAAAGCTTGATGTTACTAGATTCTAAGATGATGATTTGTTTTTGCAGCTTGTTGTGATCTATACATCGAGTTGAACGAATTGTATTCCTTTGAGAACCATAAAAAGTAATTTCCCTTATGGCGGAAATGTCTGAAAACAATGCTGCTTTCACTGTTGAAGATATTGTTCAGACGCCTTTACCTGGTTATGTAGCTCCAACAGCAGTCAGTTTCAGCCCTGATGATTCTCTGATCACTTACTTGTTTAGTCCTGAAGAGAATTTGAATAGGAGAGTGTACGCTTTTGATGTGAACAAAGGAGAATCCACTCTTGTTTTTAGTCCTCCTGACGGTGGTGTTGATGAGAGCAACATTTCACCGGAGGAGAAGTTGAGAAGAGAGAGGTTGCGGGAGCGTGGTTTAGGAGTAACTCGGTATGAATGGGTCAAGACTAACTTGAAGATGAAGTTCATTGTGGTGCCTTTACCTGCTGGGGTTAGCTCTCTCCTATTCATTTTCTACTTAGGGTCTACTCATTGGTTCTTGATTGTATCTGTGACATTCTTTTTGTAGAATCTTGAAATAATCTAACTCCACTTGTTGTGACCATGCTTAGGTGTATATGAAGGACCTTTGTTCATCACCAAATCCAGAGCTCATAGTTCCAAGTTCACCCGCTTCTCCAATCATTGATCCTCGTCTATCTCCTAATGGCTTACTCCTTGCATACATAAAAGACTCTGAGTTGCATGTCCTCAATCTGTTAAAAAACCAGACTCAACAACTAACAAACGGTGCCAATGGAAGTACTCTGGTAACTCTTCTTCTGGTCTCATTAGTTTCATTCATCCATAAAACATATTCTCTGAAGAGTAACTGTGATTTGCCTCGTTGCTGCAGACTCATGGTCTTGCTGAGTACATAGCTCAGGAAGAGATGGATAGGAGGAATGGGTACTGGTGGTCACTAGACAGCAAGTTTATCGCCTATACAGAAGTTGACTCCTCAAAGATACCTTTGTTCAGAATAATGCATCAGGGGAAAAGCTCTGTTGGTGCAGATGCACAAGAAGATCATGCTTATCCTTTTGCAGGAGCTCTCAACTCCACGGTTCGTCTCGGTGTAGTTTCTTCAGCTGGTGGTGGGAAGACGACTTGGATGGATCTTGTGTGCGGAGGAAGTACCAATAGAGAGGATGAGTATCTCGGTAGAGTGAACTGGATGCCTGGGAACGTTCTCATAGTGCAGGTTCTGAACAGGTCACAGAGAAAAATGAAAATCATCAGCTTTGATATAAAGACTGGTCAAGGAAACATACTGTTGACAGAAGAATCTGATACTTGGGTGACTTTACATGACTGTTTCACTCCTTTGGAGAACATCGCTTCGTCGCGGTCTTCAGGAGGATTCATTTGGGCCAGTGAGAGGACTGGTTTCAGACATTTGTATCTTTATGAGTCTGATGGGACTTGTCTTGGTGCCATTACGAGCGGTGAATGGATGGTTGAACAAATCTCAGGCGTAAATGAAGCTATGTCTTTGGCTTACTTCACTGCAACTCTAGATGGACCGCTTGAGACTAATCTTTACTGCACAAAGCTGGAAGCTAAGGATGATGCATCTCGGTTTCAACCGATGAGGCTTACACATGGGAAAGGGAAACATACTGTTGTGCTAGATCATCAGATGAAGAACTTTGTCGACATTCATGACTCAGTTGATTCTCCTCCACGTGTTACTCTTTGCTCTTTGAGTGATGGGACTGTACTCAAGATACTCTACGATCAGACATCTCCGTTACCGTTAGTGAAACGCCTTGAACTTGAGGCTCCAGAGTTTGTTCAAATACAAGCTAATGATGGAACCACAACATTGTTCGGTGCGGTTTACAAACCAGACAGTTCGAAGTTCGGTCCTCCTCCTTATAAAACGATGATCAGTGTCTATGGAGGTCCTAGTGTTCAGCTGGTCCAGGACTCTTGGATTAATACAGTTGACATGAGGACACAGTACTTGAGAAGCAGAGGCGTCTTAGTTTTCAAGGTTGTACAAAATCTTTTATCATCACGCTTAGTTTAAACAAACTTCACTCAAAGATGATCTCCTTGTTTTGCAGCTTGATAACCGAGGAACTGCACGGCGCGGTCTGAAATTTGAGTCTTGGATCAAACACAACTGTGGAAACGTTGATGCAGAGGACCAAGTAACCGGAGCCAAATGGCTTATCGACCAAGGTCTAGCTAAACCGGAACACATTGGAGTCTACGGTTGGAGTTACGGTGGTTATCTCTCAGCTACACTATTGACTAAGTACCCTAAGATCTTTACATGTGCTGTCTCTGGTGCTCCTGTTACTTCTTGGGACGGGTACGACACGTTCTACACAGAGAAGTACATGGACCTTCCTGATGATGACCGGTACGTGAAGAGCTCGGTGATGGAGCATGTGGGGAACTTGTGGGATGAGCAGAAGCTGATGTTGGTGCATGGGATGATGGATGAGAATGTGCATTTTAGGCACACGGCTAGGCTAGTGAACGCACTTGTTGAAGCGGGGAAGAGGTATGAGTTGTTGATATTTCCAGATGAAAGGCATATGCCAAGGAAGGTGAAGGACCGTGTTTATATGGAACAGAGGATTTGGGAGTTCATAGAGAAGAGCTTGTGAAAGGTAACGTAAGTTATATGTCTCATGCATATTGGATTTGGTTATCAATTTCATTTTGTTATCATAATTCATCCGTTAATAATGTTTGATTCGTTAATAATACTCTTTTTATGTCTATTTGCTTCTTTAAAACCTACTCAAATGGCCGGGCCTGAATAAAATCTAATAAAACATTTTATGGCTTTTAGAAAACTTAGTATATGTTTTATAATTTTCAAGTAAGAATTTTTTTTATACTAAAACTTAACTTAATTCATTTATAGGTTCATAAATCTGATGGTAAATCTCTCAAATAGTTTTTTTAAGTTTTTATCACAAAAATAAATTTCAAAAATAAAAATGAAGAAAATAAACTTTTTTTTTATTTTTTTTTCAAAAATTTTACTTTCAAAATCGTAAAATATCACTCTAAACTTTAAGTTTAAATTAATTAACGCAAGAATATAAATATATATTTACACTCTTTAATAAAGTTTATTTTAGTTAATTTTTATTTAAAAACTATTTTTGTAATAAAAATTTAAAAAATAAGTATTTCTGTAAATCTAATATCCGGCGTCTAAATAAATAAATGAGAAATAGGCTGTTCTAAAAGAGAAATTGAAAATCAAAGGGTCCAAGCCCGAGGCCCAATGTTTAATTGCTTGATCCGTAAGCTTGATGTCCGTTACGAAACAGTAATACTGCCGTGGAGAGGAGTTCACGACGTTATAAAACTTCCGTTAAAAGTCAGCGAGGTCAAAACCTATAAATAGACACCTCCACATTTCACTGCTGTTCAACGAAATGACTTGTCACTGTTTGTAATCTCTCTCCTAACGCGCTCGTTGAAATTTTCTCGGGAAACAAATAAAGGTAGTTTCCAGATTCTCGGATAATCAGCGACTAGTAGATTTTAATCGAATCAGTATCGATTTCACTGCCTCAATTGATTCATCACTTCAAGGATTTTGATTCCCAGGTATGAACAAAAACATTTTAAAATTTTCCGATCTCTATGAAGAATCGATTTTGTTCGTTGTTTTCTCTTCCGATCCTGAATGATTAGTTGTATATGGAAGCTCAGTAAGATGATTAGAGAGTTCTAGTTAGTTAGTGATAGACAATGGATAGTATGAGTATGAAGCCGTTGCTGTATGTTGATGATGGATTAAGAATATCTATAACTTCTTTCAGATCTATAAGTGTTGAGAATTAACCTATAATTAACTTTATTAGTCAAATAAAAACATTTCATAACTTAGGCCAGCCTGTGTTGGCTTTTTCGATAAGGACGTTGACCTGAAAAACCTTTATTTGTGGCCGTTGTTTTGGTTATGCTTTTGAGCTAATTTTAGCTATCAAGATTTCTAATTATATAGATTATGACCAAAAGTTTTCAAAGGTTATATAGAGTCTGCTAAGACAAAAGTTAGAGTCTTGTTCATCATCCATACAAGAGGAGAGGTTGGCTTGAACCTTTTTTTCTTTTTTCTAAAGGTTATATATAGTGAAAGATAGAGACTTGTTCATCATCCATACAAGAGAGGAGAGGTTAGCGTTAACGTTTTTTTAATTCAAAGGTAAAATCTTTTGTGTTTGATCTGAACGTTTTTCATGGTTAATTCGAATAGTGATTGATCTTTGTATAATTATCGTTTAGTAATACATCAATGAATATTCTTGACTGATTCCCTTGGTCATTGTTCATTCAGGTTCTTTGTTGTAATGCAAATGAAAGGGTAACCTGAGGTGGTTCAGGATTGGTTTAAGTTCAGTATGAATCCTTGAGAGATATTGCTTGGCAAGATGTGAATTACAGAACCGTTGTTTAGAGTTCCTGAATCCGTGCAGGGAACTTGGTCTCTATAAAGTACACGGAAGAAGATTAAAAGGTTGAGTTCTGTGGATTTCAGCCTTTAATCCAGTCCCAGCTCTTGAGGATTTAGGATAGAAGTTTTAACTGTTGGTATGTCATTTGCTAGTGTAGCTCTATGTCCAGCCCTGGAAGAAGTTCTGAACTTTCCAGGTATTATTGGACGGTTAAATTTGAACTTAGATGACCCAATCCTGATATTCCTGAACATAGCCGAGTCTCTTAACCCGATGCGGGTCATGGAGTCAGATTCATTAGCGTCCGTGAAGCTAACGATTCAGAATATCAAGGGATTTTTTGTGAAGAAGCAGAAGCTGCTCTATGATGGTCGAGAGCTAGCTCGAGGTTATGTTCTCGCGAATGAGAAACTGTTGCATTTGGTTGTTAAGCTTTCTGATCTCCAAGCCATCTCTTTGAAGACCTTTGGTGGTAAAGTGATTGAGCTCTTTGTTGAGAAGAGTAGAAATGTTGGTTACGTGAAGCAGAAGTTAGCTTCAAAGGAAAGCGAGCTCGGGAGTACATGGGATCATGAACTCACATTAGATGGTGAAGAGCTAGATGATGATCAGAGACTCATCACTGATCTCTGCAAAAACGGAGAGAATGTTATTCACTTGCTAATCAGAAAGCCTAAAGATTTCTTTGTGGAGCCTGTTGTTGTTAATCCTGAGATTGAACTGCCATCACTTCTCAAAGAGCTTATCAGCTCCACTTTAGAGGGATTGGAGAAAGGAAACGCCCCCATCAAATCATCTGATGGATCAGGGGGAGCTTACTTCATGCAAGATCAATCCGGACACAAATATGTATCCGTCTTTAAACCAATAGACGAGGAGCCAATGGCTGTGAACAATCCACACGGACTACCTCTTTCACTTGACGGTGAAGGACTAAAGAAAGGCACTCAGGTTGGTGAAGGAGCTTTTAGAGAAGTAGCAGCATACATTTTGGACTATCCAATGAATGGACCACGAACTTTTCCTCATGACCAACCTGGTTTCTCTGGAGTTCCACCAACAACAATGGTCAAATGTTTGCACAAAGACTTCAACCATCCCAATGGTTACAGTTCCTCTCAAGAGAACACAAAGATTGGTTCATTGCAGATGTTTGTGAGTAATGTCGGAACTTGTGAAGATATGGGATATGGAATCTTCCCAGTTGATCAGGTTCACAAGATATCGGTTCTAGACATTAGGCTTGCTAATGCAGATCGTCACGGTGGTAACATTTTGGTTAGCCGAGATGGAAATGATGGTCAGATTGTACTTACACCAATCGACCATGGATACTGCTTTCCAAATAAGGTAAGCGATTACATTGGTTTCATATATATTGAGTATTTGGAGTGACTAAATCAAACTTATTTGTTCAGTTTGAAGACTGCACATTCGAGTGGCTATACTGGCCTCAAGCAAAAGAGCCATACTCTTCAGAGACACTTGAATACATCAAAACATTAGACGCTGAGCAAGACATTGAACTTATGAGACTCCACGGTTGGGAGATTCCACCTTCATGCGCCCGTGTCTTCCGCATCTCGACCATGCTTCTCAAGAAAGGTGCTGCAAAGGGTCTCACACCTTTTGCCATCGGAAGCATTATGTGTAGAGAAACACTCGAGAAAGAATCTGTGATCGAACAAATCATCTATGATGCAGAAGCCGAAGCGTCCCCAGAGACAACCGAAGAGGAGTATATCAGCACTGTCTCTGTTATTATGGATCGCTACCTCGACCAGTATTCTTTGAACTGAAAATATCTTTTATTGCAATCTCAGGAGACTCTTACAAATGTATATCAGGTGTCTATAACAATTAATAAGTGTGTTAATGTCTTTGAACTCAACCTTGGCATTTTGTCATGCTTCCGTGTTTTGGGTTCAGTAATGTTCCTGTGTTATTCATTTCAGTTCGGGTTGATGAACAAGTTATTTACACATACTATGGATGTTGAACTATCTGTTATATTATTTTCACTCTATTCTACTTCTGTTTCCCCTTCTAAACTTCCTGCAGAAACTTGATCTGTTACTGATGAACCTTAAAAATGAAGATTATAGACAACAAAATCTAAAGATTTCAAGCAATTTTTAAAAGCTGATTTACATATGATATTACAATTTTTAAGCATTTGAAACAACAAAAAGTGGAAGTCATTAATTAAACTGGTGCAAAACATAGGATCCCACCGTTTATGGATCCCATGAGCTCTCTTGAAATGAGAGGTTTGTCTAGTGTTATCGTCACATATGCCAATGGTAAAAGATGAAGAACCTTTAAACTACACACATATAGCTACAGTAAAAAATCGAGAATTAACTTTTTTTAGAAATTTTTTTAATTATAGACCAACCAATCATCTGTGCATATAAAATCAATTATCATGAATATATATATATATATATATACATACATATATAATTCAGTGTTTGATGGTATAAGATTATTTTATTTTTACAGATCTCTATGTATATATTATATCACTAAATTCTAAAAAAAAATCTCTTATATTAAGTCATGATGTATTAAGAAATATTTTTAAAATTTAATTGTAAAATAGATCATTTGTGTTTTATACTCTCTGTTTTACTTTAAGTGGTATCTTATGATTTTTGTTTTTAAACTTTGATGTTTTCAAGTTTCTATTCAAATCGTGATTAGAGTCTACCAAGTGTTCATGAATTTAATGAGCTAATAATGGGCATACCACATATGCGTAGGATGGGCTTTCTGTATAAAATAACACAACTTTTTAAGCTTCTTGTCTCAATTAATCGGCATAATTAAAATTGTTTGGTACTTTCAGCAATTTCCAAGTTGCATGCTCAAGCCTTGAGCACTACTATTTTGTTGTAAAAAAGCCTAAATTGCAACAGAAGTACTTTCAAAATTTCAACAGAAATACGTATCCTACAAAAACCATTTTGAAATTTTAGACGGTATAGTGGACGATGAAACAATTTACGACTTCAGCACCATTTTAAAGTCATGAAAATAACAGATTAGTGTTTTCAATCTTTAATAACTATTAGTAGCCGACTGAAATTGACAAATGTATTTACATATTTTTGAAAACATAATAAATTTGGAGAAGAATAAATGAATATCTAAGGGCATATCTCGTCTCAATAATTGGGATAAAAGTTTTGTGGTAAGATGTATATTGACGTGTTCAGGGATGGAAGCAACCAAAAACAAACTTAAACTCTCCTCTCTAGAAATTTAGGGTAAAACAAATTTGATGGACCACGGAGACGATGAGTGACATACTTATTTTTGGACTCTAACTCCTATTTTAAAGTCCTCGACCATACGAAAGTAAAAAACAGCTCCCACCTTTATCGTTTGTGGGATGATGTGACATGTGAGGTTCGTATTTTCTTTATAAGCTTTAAGATGTTTGACACATGAGAATTTTTTGATGAGTAATCTAAAATAATGCATGTGGCTCTGTACTAGTTGGGACAAACACACACGAAAATGACATGCATACCAATCAACAACTCTAAATTATCCTAAATAAAACGGATTAACCGCTAGACAATTAAAACCCATATACCATAGAGGCTAAGAATTATATGAGAATATAATCGGAAGTTTAACTCGGACATAAACAATATATAAGTATTTAGAGCCAATTTACCATCACTAATAGTTTTAAGTTAAAAACACATAACAAGCCTAAATATTTTATGGTACCAGAGCCCAAACACACCTTATCCAATTAAACTAAATCGATCCGGTCTAACGAAAGAGGTCTGATCGATCCTTAGTTGAATGGTCTAGCGGTCTGACTGAATTAAATCCTAAATTGCGGTGTTGTCGAATGATTATAAAAAATCATCATCTCGAGGGAGTGTGTGAAAATATAAGTTTCCACATCATAAGTTTAATATATTCCTTTTGTTTCAAAATGTTTTATGTTTCAACATTTTCATATTTATTAAAAAAACAAAATTTTAGCTACCAATAAATTATTTTCCATAATTATTGATTATTTTTTATAATTTTTGACCAGTAAAATTTCAATAAACACAATTATGTCTTTTAAAATTTATAATTTTACCATTAATGAATTCATTGAAAATGTAAAAATTATATCAAGCGATTTTTTTCTTCTAAAACTTGAACTTTTTAGGACCGGAATGAGTATTAATCTTGATTAATTATGATATTATCACGTTCTAGTATGCAATATCTCTCGACTAGACATTAAATGATTTCGGAGGTGAATTGATTGACATTGAAGATTATCGTCACCCTTGTTACGATATTTATAGTAACCAGCTCAACTGTACATTTGGTTGATTATTAAAATGAAATTATTTCCTCATAAGAACTACTCTGATTACTGACAACGTCAATTATTGACACTAACTAAAATTATTTGCTATTTAATTCATCATTAAAGAGTTTCACAAATGTCAATAATAGAGTGGTCCATTTTAACACCATTATTTACTAGGGTGGGCAATATGTCTTGTGTTTGTATCTGAACAAAAAAATATCGTTGAGAGTTGACAATGAATCGTATGGACAACAGAAAAACACCAATTTACCACTTTTTAATTATGTTAAATTAACATGTGGTGCTTAAGAAATACGAGTCAAATTTCCTTGCAAAAAAATCAGAATTTGAGGGAGCGGGAAGAAAACACACAAATTTGTTAACGGAGTTCGGCCAATCTTGCCTATGTCTCTGGACCTGCTACAGATCTTTTATTATCACCCGAGAAAATTTACAATGCTCTCAACTCACACCCGAATTTTTTTTTTTTTTTTCTCACGAACAAGTTTTTTTTTTGTTCTTCTTCTTGTTCTGTCTTTGGATTTTTTGGGATGGCTCTTCTCTTCAACTCAACTTGTGTATTTATAGGAGAAGTTTGGGGTTGGTTCACGATTGTTGACAAATCTACCACCTACCAAAATCATCTTCTTTAATTACTGCCACCGTCGTTACCGTCATCACCAGCCATTTCACCGCCCAGAAAAAAAACGTGTCGTAACTAACAGCCACGTCCGGTCACGACTATAAAACTGTTACTTCGACTATCTCACAGCTCTCTTATCTCATAAATCATTAATTAATAGATATGGATCTGGCTTTTACACACGTTTCTTTGTGGACGCTACTAGCCTTTGTGCTGACTTGGACTGTGTTCTACGTCAACAACAGGAGGAAGAAGGTGGTGAAGTTAGCTGATGCGGCGATAGAGGAGAGAAGAGACGGTGGTGCTGACGTCATCATCGTCGGAGCTGGTGTTGGAGGCTCAGCTCTCGCCTATGCTCTTGCAAAGGTACGTACAATGGCGTCACAGTTTTGCGTCCAAGTATTATATCAGCTTCGCACTTTTTTTGCTTAAGTATTTTTTTATACTATTTGTGCATGAATGATAATAACAATTATATACCCTATATCTAGCTAATTCAACTCCACATGCGTAGTTTTTTTTAATGTAAATTAGTCATGGTTGGATAGAGTTGTTCCACGTAATAATTTTTCTAATTTGGTTTAACCATTTGACGAAAGATATTAGCTAATATAACTGCAATGTTTTTGGTTGGAATGAACACTTAACACTCCTATATATGTTTAATTTGTATAAAGGATGGGCGTCGAGTACATGTGATAGAGAGAGACATGAGGGAACCAGTGAGAATGATGGGTGAGTTTATGCAACCAGGAGGACGGCTCTTGCTTTCTAAGCTTGGTCTTCAAGGTTTGTCTCCTCTACACTTTCATCTAAGACATAGTAGTTTAGTTTCATGTCTGAAAATTACGTGTGTTTCTATATATAGATTGTTTGGAGGGAATAGATGAACAGATAGCCACAGGCTTAGCAGTTTATAAAGACGGACGAAAAGCAGTCGTGTCTTATCCTGAGGACAAAAGCTTTCCTTATGAACCTTCTGCTCGAACTTTTTATAATGGTCGTTTTGTCCAGAGACTGCGCCAAAAGGCATCTTCGCTCCCCAAGTATGCGTCTATACTCTATACCCACCATCTTTTTACTACAATGCTAAGAATAAAACATGAAAATGTAAGAGAATTAAATCGAACGTATAACATTATAAGAATCATGAACCATTTTGAAACGGTACTAATTACTTGTTTTGAGATGGAAAATATCATGAATTTTGATACTTTACTAGCTAGGCGGACCAAAAAAAAAAAAAAATTGGTATGTAAGTGATAATCAAACTATATTAAAAACAAGAATCAAAATAAGTTAGCTAATAAACCTTGACACAATATATAATATAATGTACCTACTGAACTCTTAATGAGAATAATGGATGTGTACTTTTATAGTTGGTTACTGGAGAGATGGGCACGAACCAAACTTTACAAGAAAAATATTAGTTAGTCCCAGAATTATTTTATCCTAGGAAAAATTATAAATAGACAATATTTTAGCAATTTGATAATTGATTACTAATCACTTCCGTTGGCTTGAAACTACTACTAAACTGAACAATAGCAATGATCTTCCTTTTATGGTTGAGTTATAACTTATAATACATAAATGACCAAACATAATGGGCAGTGTACGACTTGAAGAAGGGACTGTAAAATCTTTGATAGAAGAAAAAGGAGTGATCAAGGGAGTGACATACAAGAACAGCGCAGGCGAAGAAACGACTTCATTTGCACCTCTCACGGTTGTATGCGACGGTTGCTATTCAAACCTTCGTCGGTCTGTTAACGACAACAATGTGAGTATACCTCTAAACTGGATACACTACCATATTTTTTAATTAAATAACAAAGATATGATGCTATGTACTTTGATTTAAAACCGTTAGCTAATGAGCATCAATGTGTTATGATTTGATATAGGCGGAGGTTCTGTCGTACCAAATAAGTTACGTGTCAAAGAATTGTCAGCTTGAAGATCCTGAAAAGTTAAAGCTGATAATGTCTAAACCCTCCTTCACCATGTTGTATCAAATAAGCAGCACCGATGTTCGTTGTGCTATGGAGCTTTTCCCCGGCAATATTCCTTGTATTTCAAATGGTGAAATGTCTGCTTATTTGAAAAGTACTATGGCTCCTCAGGTATGTTCAATATAAAAAAGAAGTAAATATATAAATTATACTCTCTCTTAAAGTTCAAAAAAAAATTATATTCTCTCCGTTTCAAATTATATTTCATTTAAAGTTTTTTCATACATATTAAAAATTAATAAAATATTCAATTTTACCTTTATTTAATTTTTAATATTCTGTAATATTTATTGTTTTCTTAATTCAATTAGATACTAAATATATAAATTAATGTAAAAAATATATAAAAATCATAAAATGATACTTATTTTATAATGAAAATTTTACTTTATAACGGTACTTAACTTGAAATAGAGGGACTATATCACGAAGTTGGTGTTACTCGTACATAGACAAGTCATACATACTCACATTCTAACATATAGCCACTGCCTATTGATGCATGCAGAATATGCTTTAACATTTCCTTGCACTTACCTTCCAGGTACCTCCAGAACTCCGCAAAATATTTTTGAAAGGAATCGATGAGGGAGCCCAAATAAAAGCGATGCCAACAAAGAGAATGGAAGCTACTTTAAGCGACAAGCAAGGAGTGGTTGTGTTGGGAGATGCATTCAACATGCGTCACCCAGCAGTTGCCTCTGGAATGATGGTTGTATTGTCTGACATTCTCATTCTACGCCGCCTTCTCCAGCCATTGGGAAACCTCGGTGATGCAAACAAAATCTCTGAAGTTATTAAGTCATTCTATGTCATCAGGAAGGTGAGAGCATATGTCACATACTAATCTATGGGCATTCTGAAACCAAATACTATTTAAAGGCAATTTTATAATTTTAAAGAGACTAGTTTCTAACCACTAATGATGCTTTTGCAACCTCAAAATGTTTATGCATGATTTTGTATGGTGAAGCCAATGTCAGCGACGGTGAACACACTAGGAAATGCATTTTCTCAAGCTCTAATTGCATCTACGGACGAAGCAAAAGAAGCGATGCGACAGGGTTGCTATGACTACCTCTCTAGTGGTGGCTTTCGCACCTCGGGAATGATGGCTCTGCTCGGCGGCATGAACCCTCGGCCAGTCTCTCTTATCTTTCATCTATGCGGTATTACTTTATCCTCCATTGGTCAGCTGCTCTCTCCATTTCCATCTCCTAGTGGCATTTGGCATAGCCTCAGACTCTTTGGTGTAAGTCATTGTTTCTCTCCTTATATTATACATTTTGTATAAAATTACATTTTGACATTTTCTTGTTGTTTACGTGTATCCCTAGTTGTCTATGAAAATGTTGGTTCCACATCTTAAGGCGGAAGGGGTTAGCCAAATGTTGTCTCCAGCATACGCAGCTGCCTATCGCAAAAGCTATATAGATGCAACAGCTCTCTAAGCATCGATGATATGAACCGCGAATGATACTATGACATATTTGGATCGCTAGTATTTGTGGTTGTGGATTTGTTAAAAATGTATTGTAGTGTGTGCTTACTATTATTACTGTATACCCACGGGTATATTTTAAATGTATAACATATTGTAATAATAAAACGATTCTTCGTTTTGTTGAATGTGCTGCTTTCATTTTATTTTGCACGAAGTTTTGTCTTCGTGTATTAAAATCACCTTTAAAAAATCGATAGACAATAATTAGATGTTTTATACGAGATAATTGATTTAAAAAAATTGTTCTAAAAAATCATTTTATTTAGGATAGAATTGCAGACTAGATGGATTTATAATAACCACCTAGACCAAGTTTTAGAACACTTACTAAAATAGAGTTAAGTTATGAGAGAATCTATGAAAATACTAACCACTCAAGATTTGCCACATAATAGTTAGCAATAATTGTAATATTTTGATATAGTCAATTCACATTTTCTTCGAAAAAGATATAAATGCTATAAAACTAAAACGTAACCAGACTTATCATATCATATGCCCAATCACTCTTACGAGTTTTAATACCTCAGTGATTTTCTCAATTCTGATTGCCCAGCTAAACAATAAGGGGTAATTTGTTTTTTTCATCATACTCACTTTTCGAACCAAACTGATAACTTTGCATCCTTATGAACGATAAATAAATAGCAGTTATTAATAATTTAAGAAATGTAAAAATAGTGTTAAAAAAAAAGGAGATATCAAATTTTTAACAAGTTATATACCCCAAATTTTAAATTTTCCCTACATAAACGATAAAGAAACATTTAGGGAACTTTATGAAATTTCAACAGATACGAGTTAAAGGGTCCAAATATAATATTCACCACACATTTGGAATTCTTGCGTAGTGTTTAGAAATATAATATTTTTTTACTGAATTGACTTTTAAATTTGATAAAATAATTAACAGGTTTATAATAGAGAGATTTACACTCTAAGCCACATTCTAAGTTTTTATTTCATCTTAGGACACTTTTCACTAATAAAGTAGTTTCTTGTTGTTGTTTTACAAATTTACCCTCTTACTACAACAAACTAAATTACATCTTCTTTTCTTTTATTGTCTTATGTTCTATTTATATTTTAAACGTATTTGAATTTTAAAATCTATGAAACAATAAAAAAAATTATTTTTTAATTTTACCCACAAAATTTGTTTTTGACCAAATTTTTCTTACGTTTTTGATAGATCAAAAGAAAT
>CAJHQP010004975.1:0-50002 GCA_905132765.1 Moricandia arvensis | reverse complement strand
TGCCTTTGGCCGAGCTTTAGACTTGTGGACTCTTAGCCCTACAAGTATCTGAGTACACATGTAGTCTTCCCTGATCCCTTTCCTCTCTCTTTTCACTTCTCTCAGTCAATGTCTCCCTTCTTTTGTGGGTATCATTTTATTTTTTAATTGATTGAGATATTTGGATAGGCTTCTATGAATCAAGCCATAATGGTTTTTGCCACCAGATTCATGTTCAACTTCTTTTTGCCCTTTATCTCTTTCTAGAATCATATGAATTAATCTTTAATGGTTGTAGCCACCAATTCATGTTTGACTCCTTTTTAATCTGAAGGGGAGAGAGAGGGGAATCAGAAGCACACAGACTTTTACCTTCCAGACTAGAAAGAATCTGATATGATGTATACCAAGCCCCAAAGCAAGTTGATAATGCATGATTAGTGTTGGAATCAGCTTTGGTTCCTTCAAACTTTCTAACTAAGTGTGATATAGTGGCATGATGATCTACTTTGGTATCTCTAGTAATCTCTGCGAACAACTTCTAAGAATGATGCTAAAGTTAGTCAATAATATCATATTCCCCATCTTGACTCAATAAATTACACTGTCTCATTGTAATCTGTCCGGATTGGTTAGGAAAAACCAAATCATAAGTAAATAACTTAAGAGAGAAACTCGATACCAGAATCTATAAAAGAGTATCGATCGATGTCACGATGTTGATGTCGACCGTTGGTCGAGTTCCATGGTCGATCGATGTTGATTCTTCAAAATCGATCGATCAAATAGATCGATGGTACACCTAATAAGTTTCTACTCCTTTTTGTAGAATAAGTGACCTGAGGGTTTTTATGTATTTCCATGCAAACCTCTATCAACTAACCCTACGAACTAATTTTTCCAAAGAGTGGTCAAATTATAGTATTTAGGGATCGAATCCACAGGGAGCATGGGCACACAATAAACTCAATACAGTCGCGATTTAAGTTAGGCAAATAGATTAATAAGCTGTAAAAAATATTATAGCGGATAATTGATTAATTGGTAAGTAAAGAATAATAATAAATAGCTAGATCTAGGGTTTCAGGAAAGGGGATTATAGAGGATAGAAGCTAAGGGTATTAATCATATAGCTCGATATCTAATGTAAAAGACTACCAGCTCTTGCTGCGAGTCTAATCTATTGACTAAGTCCGATGTCTCAGCTCTTGCTTGTTGACATGAAATTACTGCCGATCGATGGTAATGATCCTGGCGTCGATCGATGGTCTCTTGAGTCAAGCTTTATGACCTAATTCGATAGGTTCACTAAATTAAAAAAAATCAACTTTCGTTTGTTTCTAGCAACCTAGCTCAATAAGATTAATTCTGGTAGTAAAACCATGCTCTCGTTTGCCCCTAACTATCCAATGAAGATTGATTTTAGTTAGCTACTCTGGAACACAAGCAATAAACACAATTCTATTGATATATCTAATAATCACCCTAGAAAATTCTATTGTTTGGCTAATCCATTCAATACCGTTAATAAATCTTAAACTTAACAAGAGATCTACTCAAACATGATCTTTGTCACATAAATCATAAATAATATAATAGATATAATATAAAACCAAAGGAGTTCCAGGAGGACTCTGAAGGAGTTCTAGGAGGACTCTGAAGGAGTTCCTCCCTTCTCTCCAAACCTAGAACAATGAATTAAAAAAGGCTTTTGCGTAAAACAATGGCATAGAAACACATAAATAGGGGTTTAAGTCATGCATGGGCATTCTGGTAATTTATGATGGCTTCTGGTCTTTAGTCGGTCTAGAAACAAGTTGGCCTGTCTTCTGGGATCACCGTCGATCGACACTAAGGCTGCACCTTCGATCGACCACTCCTTCATCTCTCGAACAACTTCCTCTCGCTAGGCAGATAGACCACTCTCCAGTAAAATGGGCATAACTTTGGATGTAGGATCCTGATTGACCGCAAACTGATCGCATTGGAAAGATAAATAAAATCTCTATATTATGTAAAAATAAGCTCAATATAACCGTGGGAAGGTTTCCATCCATAGCTAAACATCTGACGCATCTGCGCAGTTCTGGCATCTCTAAAATCTCCAGAATCACCAAAGTTCTCGATAACGTTCCTGAACCTGAAAATACTCTATAACATACTCAAAACATATAATAGACTCTAAATAGGGATAATATCATGGCACAGTAGTGGTATTTATCATGACCTATCAACTCCCACAGTCTTAACCTTTTCATTGTCCTCAAGCAACAAGACAGATTGTGAAAGAGGTTTGAAAAGCGATGACTCCATAATGTCTAAGTATAATTGTCATCCTACTTTGTTGCAAACACATCCTATCAAGTCAATCACAGAGAAAATTTATATACTCTATCTAGTATAGCAACCAAATCCATTCTAACCAACACTTAGCAAATACTTGTCTAACTCACCCCTCTACTCATTTCACTTTTATGCATAAATAAAAGTGCATGCTTTGCCTTGGGAGTATTTATAAAAGGATACATGGACCCTTAGCCTGCAAGTATCTGAGTACACAAGTAGTATTCTCTGAATCCTTTCCTCTCTCTCTTTCACTTTTCTCAGTCAATGTCTCCTTTCTTTTGTGGGTATCATTTTATTTTTTAATAGATTGAGATATTTGGATAGACTTCCATGAAGCAAGCCCTAATTGTTTTTGCCACCAGATCGTGTTCACTTCTTTTTGCCCTTTATCTCTTTCTAGAATCATATGAATTAAGCTTTAATGGTTGTAGCCACCAAATCATGTTTGACTCCTTTTTTAATCTGAAGGGGAGAGAGAGAGGGGAATCATAAGCACACAGACTTTTCAATTCCAGACTAGAAGGAATCCGATCTGATGTATACCAAGCCCTAAAGCAAGCTGATAATGGAGGATTAATGTTGGAAATCAGGTTTGGTTCCTTCAAACTTTCTAAGCAAGTGTGATATAGTGGTAGGATGATCTACTTTGGTTATCTCTAGTAATATCTGCGAACAACCTTCTAAGAATGGTGCTAAAGTGTGGTTAGTTAATACTATCATAGTTCCAGTCTTGACTCAATAAAACTTCTTGAAAACCTAGATATAGTAAATAAGACTCAAAACAAATTAAATTGCTTCAGTGAACCTCCCCCAGACTTAAATTACACTGTTCCATTGTAATCTGTCCTGTATTAGTTAGGAAAAAATAAATCATAAGTAAATAACTTAAGAGAGAAACTCGATACCAGACCTCTATTAAAAGAGTATCGATTGATGTCACGATGTTGATGTCGACCGTTGGTCATGTTACATGGCCAATCGATGTTGATTCTTCAAAATCGATCGATCAAATAGATCGATGGTACCCTAATAAGTTTCTACTCCTGTTTTTAGAATAAGTGACATGAGGGTTTTTATGTATTTCAATGCAAACTCTATCAAATTAACCCTACGAACTACTTTTGCCAAAGAATGATCAAATTGTAGTATTTAGGGATCGAATCCACAGAGAGCATGGACACACAATAAAACTTAATACAGTCGCGAATAAGCTAGGCAAATAGATTAATAAGCAGTAAATAAACTATAGCAGATAATTGATTGATTGGTAAGTAAAGAATAATAATAAATAACTAGATCTAAGGTTTCAGGAAAGTTGATTATAGAAGGATAAAAGCAAAGGGTTTTAATTAGATAGCTCGATATCTAATGCAAAAGACGACCATCTCTCACTACGAGTCTAATCTATTGACTAAGTCCGATGTCTCAGCTCTCGCTTGTTGACACGAAATGACCGTCGATCGATGGCAATGATCCTGCGTCGATCGATGATCTCTTGAGTCAAGCTTTATGACTAATTCGTTAAGTTCACTAAATTAACTAAATCAAGTTTCGTTTGTTTCTAGCAACCTATCTCAATAGGATTAATTCTGGTAATAATCATTCTCTCGTTTGCCACTAACGATCCTATGATCATGGTTTTAATTAGCTACTCTAGAACACAAGCAATAAACACAATTCTATTGATAGATCTAATAATCATCCTAGAAATTCTATTGTTTGGAAAATCCATCAATATCGTTAATAAATCTTAAACTTAACAAGATATCTACTCTGACATGATCTTTGTCACAGAAATCACAAATGAATAGAATATATATAATATAAAACCAAAGGAGTTCCAAGAGGACTTTGAAGGAGTTCCTCCCTTCTCTCCTAACCCTAGAAAAATGAATAAAAGAAGCTTTTTGCGTAAAAAATGGCATAGAAACACATAAATAGGGTTTTAAGTCCAGCAGGGGCATTCTAGTAATTTATGGGTGGCTTCTGGTCTTCAGTCGGTCTTGAAACAAGTCGGGCCTGTCTTCTGGGATTACCGTCGATCGACACTAAGGCTGCACCGTCAATCGAAACTAAGGCTGCACCGTCGATCGACACTAAGCTGCACCGTCGATCGACACTCATTCATCTCTCGACAGCTTCCTCTCGCGAGGCAGATAGACAGACCACTCACCAATGAAACTGACATAACTTTGGATGTAGGATCCTGATTGACCGCAAACCAATTGCATTGGAAAAATAAATCAAAGCTATATCTTATGTCAAAATATCAGCTCAATATCACCGTGGGAAGGTCTCCATCCATAGCTAAACATCTGACGCATCTGCGCAGTTCTACATCTCTAAAATCTTCAAAATCACCGAAGTTCTCGAGAACGTACCTTAACCTGAGAATAATCTAAAACATACTCAATAAACATATACTAGACTCTAAATAGGGCTGATATCATGGAACAATAGTGGTAAATATCAGGACCTATCAACTCCCCTAGTCTTAACATTTTGCTTGTCCTCAAGCAAACAAGATAGTTTGTGAAAGAGGTTTGAAAAGCGAGGACTCACATAATGTCTAAGTATAACTGCCACCCTACTTTGTTGCAAAACACATCCTATAAAATCGATCATAGAGAAACTTTATATACCATATTCTAGTATAACAACCAAATCCATTCTACCAACAAACTTAGCAAATACTAGTCTGACTCACCCCTCTACTGATTTCACTTCTATGCATAAAATAAAAAGTGCATGCTTTACCTTGGGAGTATTTATCAAAGGACACGTGGACTCTTAGCCCTGCAAGTATCTGAGTACACATGTAGTCTTCTCTAATCATTTTCCTCTCTCTCTTCTCACTTCTCTTAGTCAGTGTCTCTCTTCATTTGAGGGTATCATTTTATTTTTTAATTGATTGAGATATTTGGATAGACTTCCATGAATCAAGCCCTAATGGTTTTTTGCCACCAGATCATGTTCACTTCTTTTTGACCTTTATCTCTTTCTAGAATCATATGAATTAAGCTTTAATGGTTGTAGCCACCAAATCCGGTTTGACTCTTTTTTTTAATCTGAAGGGGGGAGAGAGGGGAATCAGAAACACACAGACTTTTACCTTCCAGACTAGAAGGAATTCGATCCGATGTATACCAAGCCCCAAATTAAACTGATAATGCATGATTAGTGTTATAAATAAGCTTTGGTTCCTTCAAACTATATGGCAAGTGTGATATAGTGATCTACTTTGGTATCTCTAATAATCTTTGCGAACAACCTTCTAAGAATGGTGCTAAAATGTGGTTAGTCAATAATAAATCTTCATCATAGTCCCCATCTTGACTCAATAAAAATTCTTGAAAGACTTATATATAGTAAATAAAACTCAAAACAAATTAAATAGCTTTAGCGAACCTCCCCCAGACTTAAATTACAGTGTCCCCATTGTAATCTGTCCCAGATTGGTTAGGAAAAACCAAATCATAAGTAAATAATTTAAGAGAAAAACTCAATACCAGACTCTATAAAAGAGTATCGATCGATGTCATGATGTTTGACGTCGACCGTTGGTCATGTTCCATGGTCGATTGATGTTGATTCTTCAAAAATCGATCGATCAAATCGATCGATGGTACACATATAAGTTTCTACTCCTTTTTTTAGAATAAGTGACATGAGGGTTTTTATGTATTTCATTGTAAACTCTATCAAATTAACCCTACGAACTACTTTTGCCAAGAGTGGTCATATTGTAGTATTTAGGGATCGAATCCACATGGAGCATTGACACACAATAAACTCAATACAGTCGCGATTAAGCTCGACAAATAGATTAATAAGCAGTAAATAAACTATAACAAATAATTCATTGATTGGTAAATAACCAATAATAAGAAATAGCTAGATATAGGGTTTTAGGAAAGTGAATTATAGAGGATAAAAGCCAAGGGTATTAATCATAGAGCTCAATATCTAATGTAAAAAAGACGACCAGCTCTCGCTGCGAGTCTAATCTATTGACTAAGTCCGATGTCCCAGCTCTTGCTTGTTGAAACGAAATGACCTTCGATCGATGGAAATGATCCTACATCGATCGATGGTCTCTTGAGTCACGATTTATGACCAAATTTATATAAGTTCACTAAATTAACTAAATCAACTCTAGTTTGTTTCTAGCAACCTAGCTCAGTAGGATTAATTCTGGTAGTAGACCATGCCCTTGCTTGCCCCTAATTATCCTATGATCCTGGTTCTAGTTAGATACTCTAGAACAGAAGCAATAAACACAATTCTATTGATAGATCTAATAATCACCCTAGCAATTCTATGTTTGGCTAATCCATCAATACTGTTAATAAATCCTAAACTTAACAAAAAATCTTCTCAGACATGGTCTTTGTCACATAAATCATAGATGAATAGAATATATATAATATAAAACCAAAGGAGTTCTAGGAGGACTCTGAAGGAGTTATTCCCTTCTCTCCTAACCCAAAAACAATGAATAAAAGAAAAGCTTGCTGCATATACAATGGCATAGAAACACATAAATAGGGTTTTAAGTTGTGCAGGGGCATTCTGATAATTTATGGTGGCTTCTGGGCTTTAGTCGGTCTTGAAACAAGTCGGGCATGTCTGCTGGGATCACCGTCGATCTACACTAAGGCTGCACCATCGATCGACACTCATTCATCGCTCGACAGCTTCCTCTCGCTGGGCAGACAGACCACTCTCCAGTAAAATAGGCATAACATTGGATGTAGTATCCTGATTGACCGCAAACCGGAGATAAGCTCAATCTCACCGTGGGAAGTTCTCCATCCACAGCTAAACATCTGACGCATCTGCGCAGTTCTGCATCTCTAAATCTCTAGAATCACCAAAGTTCTCCAGAACGTACCTGAACCTTAAAATACTCTAAACATACTCCAAAAACATATAATATACTCTAAATAGAGCTGATATCATGGAAAAATAGTGGTAAATATCAGGCCATATCAACTCCTCCAGACTTAACCTTTTGCTTGTCCCCAAGCAAACAAGGCAGTCTGTGAAAGAGGTTTGAAAAGCGAGGACTCACATAATGTCTAAGTATAGCTGTCACCCTACTTTGTTGCAACCACATCCTATCAAGTCAATCACAGAGAAAATTTATATACCCTATCCTAGTATAGCAACCGATTCCATTCTACCAACAACTTAGCGAATACTAGTCTGACTCACCCCTCTATTGATTTCATTTCTTTGCATAATATAAAAGTGCATGGTTTACCTTGAGAGTATTGATCAAAGGACACGTGGACTCTTAGCCCTGCAAGTATCTGAGTACACATGTAGTCTTCTCCAATCCCTTTCCTCTTTTCTTCTCACTTCTCTCAGTCAATGTCTCCCTTCTTTTGAGGGTATCATTTTATTTTTAAATTGTTTGAGAATATTTGGACATGCTTCCATGAATCAAGCCCTAATGGTTTTTGCCACCAAATCATGTTTACTTTTTTTGACCTTTATCTCTTTCTAGAATCATATAAATTAAGCTTTAATGGTTGTAGCCACCAAATCCTGTTTGACTCTTTTTTTAATTTGAAGGGGAGAGAGAGGGGATCAGAAGCACACAGAATTTACCTTCCAGACTAGAAAGAATCCAATCCGATGTATACCAAGCCCCAAAGCAAGCTGATAATGTCAGGACTAGTGTTGGAAATCAGCCTTGGTTCCTTCAAAAGTTCTAAGCAAGTGTGATATAGTGGCATGATGATCTACTTTAGTATCTCTAGTAATCTCTGTGAACAACCTTCTCAGAAAGGTGCTAAAGTGTGGTTAGTCAATAATAAATCTTTGATCATAGTCCCCATCTTGACTTAAAAAACTTTTGAAAAACTTATACATAATATATAGTAAATAAGACTCAAAACAAATTAAATAGCTTCAGCGAACCTCCACCAGAATTAAATTACACTGTCCCCATTGTAATCCATCCGGATTGGTTAGGAAAAACCAAATCATAAGTAAATAACTTAAGAGAGAAAATCGATACCAGAATCTGTAAAAGAGTATCGATCAATGTCATGATGTTGATGTCGATTGTTGGTCATGTTCCATGGTCGATCGATGTTGATTCTTCAAAATCGATCGATGGTACACCTGTAAGTTTCTACTCCTTTTTTAGAATAAGTGACATGAGGGTTTTTATGTATTTCAATGTAAAACTCTATCAAATTAACCCTACGAACTACTCTTGCCAAGAGAGGTCAAATTGTAGTATTTAGGGATCAAATCTACATGAAGTGTGGACACACAATGAACTCAATACAGTCACGATTAAGCTAGGGAAATAGACTTATAAGCAATAAATAAACTATAGCAGATAATTGATTGATTGGTAAGTAATGAATAGTAATAAATAGCTATAATCTAGAATTTCAGGCAGGTTGATTATAGAGGATAAAAGCTAAGAGTATTAATCATAGAACTCGATATCTAATGTAAAAGATAACCAGCTCTCGCTGCGAATCTAATCTATTGACTAAGTCTGATGTCTCAGCTCTCGCTTGTTGACCTAGAATGACCGTCGATCGATGGCAATGATCTTGCGTCGATCGATGGTCTCTTGAGTCAAACTTTATAACCTAATTCGATAAGTTCACAAAATTAAATAAATCAACTCTCGTTTGTTTCTAGCAACCTAGCGATTAGTTCTGGTAGTAGACCATGCTCTCGCTTGTGCCTAACTATCCTATGATCAGGGTTCTAGTTAGCTACTCTAGAACACAAGCAATAAAGACAATTCTATTGATAGATCTAATAATCACCCTAGCAAATTTATTGTTTGGCTAATCCATCAATACCATTAATAAATCTTAAACCTAACAACAAATTTACGAAGACATGATCTTTGTCACAGAAATCATAGATGAATAGAATATATATAATATAAAATCAAAGGAGTTCCAAGAGGACTCTGAAGGAGTTCCTCCCTTCTTTTCAAACCCTAGAACAATGAAAAAAGAAAGCTTGCTTAGCGTAGCCGTCAACATATGGCTTAGAAAACATATACATAGGATTTTAGGTCGTCCAATTGTATTCTGGTAATTTGTGGCAGCTTATGGGGTTAAGTCGGCTAAAAGTTGGGCCTGTATTCTGGATTCACCGTCGATCGACACTAAGACTGTTATGTCGATCAACACTCATTCATATTCTTGACAAGTTCCACTCGCGAGGCAGACAAACACTCTCCATTAAAACGGCATAACTTTGGCTGTAGGATCCTGATTGACCACAAACTGGTGGGCATTGGAAAGATAACTCAACGCTCAAAACTTCAGTCAAAATAGCAGCTCAATCGCACCGTGGGACGGTTTCCATGCATAACTAAACATCTAACACATCTTCACAGTTCTGCATCTCTAAAAGCTCCAGAATCGCCAAAGTTCTCCAGAACGTACCTGAACCTGAAAATACTCTAATACATGCTCCAAACACATATAATATAATATAAAGAGGACTGATATCATGGCACAATAGTGGTAAATAGCAGGCCCTATCAACTCCCATAGACTTAACCTTTGTTTTGTCCTTAAGCAAACAAAGCCTGTGAAAGAGGTTTTGAAAAATGGAGACTCACATAATATCTAAATATAACTATCACCTACTTTGTTGTAACCACATCTTATCAAGTCAATCACAAAGAAAATTTATATACCCTATCCTAGTATAACAACCAATTCTATTCTACCAAAAACTTTACAAATACTAGTCTTACTCACCCCTCTACTGATTTCATTTATTTGCATAAAATAAATGTGTATGCTTTACCTTGGGAGTATCAATCAAAAGACACATGGACTCTTACCCCTGCAAGTAGCTGAGTACACAGGTAGTCTTCTCCGATTCCTTTCCTTTTTCTCTTCTCACTACTCTCAGTTAATGTCTCCCCTTCTTTTTGAGGATATCATTTTATCTTTTAATTGACTGAGATATTTGGACAAGCTTCCATGAATCAAGCCCTAATGATTTTGCCACCAGATCCTGTTTACTTCTTTTTGACCTTTATCTATTTTTAGAATCATATGAATCAAGCCTTAATGGTTGTAGCCACCAAATCCTGTACGATTCCTGATGTGATCTTAGAAAGCAATGGAACTAAGGAGATAGAACATCTTGAACCAGAGCTTAATGAAGTCCAAGATGGAGCTAAAGAACAGCTTGAACCTGAGGATACAGAGGACAAGGATATAAATGTATCCGTTGGTCCAATGACTAGGTCCAAACAAGCAAGATTCCAACAAGCTCTTCATCAACTCTTACACACTATTTAGGGAAGTCTAGAGTGTGCTTATCCAACCACTCTGGTTGTGATTCAAGCCATCTAGGACATTCATCAAGAGAGGTGTTGTGACTTGCACTCTTTTCCTTGGTTTGGTTTATCCCATTGGGTTTTCCAAACAAGGTTTTGATGAGGCTTGGACACAACACTTATACAAAATTCTCTTGATGAATCTAGGCCCATTTTTCTATCAAAATTTCGTGCAAGAATAAACCAGGAGTCTTTTCTTATTTTCAAGTTTGAACTTAGTCTTTCTTTTAATTGCTTTGTGTGTTTCCAAGAAGCTGTGCATGTACAATCTTCTTCTCTTTATATCCTAGTCGAAATATCTAAATAAATCATCAAACTCTTTTCTAAAAACCCAAGTATTCTCTGAATCCTGTTTGATCAAAGCTTGTTTAGTGTATTTCGGATTCTTCCATACATGCGAGCAAAACCGATTAGTCTGAGAGCCATTCCACAACTATTAGAAGTATCAACTCAATCCATTACTTGTTTTAATTCTCACAATCGTTGGAGAGCATTCATGGACGTGATCCTCTCACCCAGGATCATATCAATTCCTTTTTAATCTGAAAGGGAGAGAGAGGGGGAATCAAAAGTACACAAAAATTTTACCTTCCAAACTTGTAGAAGGAATCCGATCCGATGTATGCCAAGCCCCAAAGCAAGCTGAAAATGTCAGTATTAGTGTTGGAAATCAGCTTTGGTTCCTTCAACCTTTCTGAGCAAGTGTGATATAGCGACATGATGATCCACTTTGGTATCTCTAGTAATCTCTGTAAACAACGTTCTAAGAATGGTGCTAAAGTGTGGTTAGTCAATAATAGATCTTGATCATAGTACCCTTCTTGACTCAACAAAACGTTTGAAAAACTTATATATATAATATATATATATATATATATATATAGTAAATAAGACTTAAAACAAATCAATAGCATTAGCGAACCTCTTATAGACTTAAATTACATTGTCCCTAGTGTAATCCGTCCTGGATTGGTTAAGAAAAATCAAATCATAAGTAAATAGCTTAAGAGAGAAACTCGATACGAGAACTATACAAGAGTATTGATCGATGTCACGATGTTGATGTCGACCGATGGTCATGCTCTATGGTCGATCGATGTTGATTCTTCAATTGCTCTAAAGGACCAAATTTAACAAGGAAAACGATATACCTGCTTGCTGATGGTGACCGTTGATCGACACAGTTAAGTGGCG
This sequence comes from Moricandia arvensis, assembly GCA_905132765.1. NCBI lineage: Eukaryota > Viridiplantae > Streptophyta > Magnoliopsida > Brassicales > Brassicaceae > Moricandia > Moricandia arvensis. The sequence goes on along the minus strand of CAJHQP010004975.1, from coordinate 38,136 downwards.
ATCGACTGATACTAGGGTTACTCTGTCGATCGAAAATGATCAAGTGTCGGTCGTTGCTCTGTGCAGACTATCTTCCTCATTTTTGAAAGCCTGTAATAATAAAATAAAATCCAAAATTAGACTAATATAATCAAAAACTAATAAAAAACTTACTAAACAATTGGCTGCCTGCCACTCAGCGCTTGTTTATAGTCTTTAGCTTGACGTTTTAGAGTACTGATGAGATTGGGGACTTGCTCCAAAAATATTCCCAATGTCCAATGTCTTCAGCTTCGTCACAATTTTTTTTTGGTGAAAGCCTCCATAGACTCTTCTTCTTTGTCTATCATCTCAGCAATATGGAGTGATCGAAGCTTTTCAAATGGTTGCGAGAAGCATCTGCTGCGCAGTCTGTACTTCTTGACAGCATCTGAGAAGTGGGGAATCAATGATACCCGAGGACCTTCCTTGATCGTTTTTCTCTCTTCCAATTCCTCCTCTTCTTTTCCCCCAGACTTGTCTCATATCGTGGTGCCTCCATCAAAATATTACAAAACACTTCAAACTCATTCTTCTCTGATCTGTGATGAGTGTCGATCGACGCTCTAGTGTTTACGTCGATCGATGTTCCAATGGTGGCGTCGATCATTGACCAATGATGATATCGATCGATGCTGCGACTGATGGTCCTTGGTCAATGTCACCTTCATAATTCAATACTCTTTGAGAAACAACTGTATGTTGAAAATCATCAAATCACTCAACGTAGAGATACATATGAATACTTCCATCTGGTGGAATAGGAAATTCAACTTCATAAACAGCACTGGGAACCACAAACTTCACAGGGTCATGTACCATCTTCGCTCTTTTGTGAAAACCAGCAGCTTCTTCTGTGCAGATAGGTGGTTGTAGATGTTCAGGGACAACAAGGTGTGAGGTCTCAGAATTGTGCATTCTCTCCTCAACTGTGTAACCTGGTTCGTCCAGTAATAAGTGTCGATCGATATCAGCTGTGTAGTGTCGATAGATGCAGTCGGGTGGGTGCAGATCGATGCTAGTTTTTAGTGAAGTTTCCAGATCTATTCTCGAAGTGTTATGATCGTCATCAAGTTTCTGTTTCGAGTTCTGATTCATATCTTCAACCATTCTTCTAGCTCCATAGTGGCTTTTCTACTCGAATCTAAATTCCCAAATTGTTCTTTATCCTTTAGCTCCAAAAGTTCTTCTAGCTCTAAGAATTCATCCATGGTGATCTCTCTGTCTACATCTGAGGTAAGATCACATCTTGATACATTGGTACTGTTTAGTGTCGAGTCTTCAATTCCATGAGAAAATTGTCCTGGAAGAACAATGTCGAGATGAACTGTGTCGGGGTGAACAATATTGCGATGAACAGTGCCGCGATGAACAATGTAGCGGTAAACAGTGTATTGGTGAACAGTGTCGTGGTGAACAGTGCTGATTGATGCCGTATGTACAGTGTTGATCAATGCCGGGTGAACATTGTCGTGATGAATAGTGTCAGAATGAACAATGTCGCGGTGAACAGTGTCGCGGATGAACAGTGTCGCGGTGACAATGTTGATCGATGCCAGATGAACTGTGTCGATCGATGTCGGTGAACAGTGTCGTGATGAAAAATGTCACAATGAACAGTGTTGTGATGAACAATGTCACGATGATCAATGTCGGTCAATGTCAGATGAACAGTTTCTTTTGAGGGTGAGGTATTAACATCGATCGATGTTGTGGTCGGATCACTGATAACAACTTCTTCTGCTCTCCTCGGCTCAGATTCATGATATTCATCACCTTTCCATGTAACCTCATCTGTTTGTTGAACCTGATTATCTGGCTTGTTAGCGCGAGTGTTCAGTGTTTCACCATTCTCCATCTGTTTCACTATAACGAACACCCAACATCTGACTGAATTTAAGCATCACCTCATTCTCCCGGCCTTTAACCATCATGTCCAGCATATCATCAATCTTCTTTAGTCGAGCTGTTGCAGCATCAATGAGAAATTTGTTGTGGAAAGTGATTTTAATGTCCTCCCCAACGTGTTAGAGATTATGGCTGTAGTTGATTGAAGCATCTAAATGTATTCCCAGAGATAGAATATGAGAAGATCTTGCAGAGCATGTGGTATTCAGACACTTCATTCTGCTTGCTCCTTGAGACTAGATCCACAAGTTCTTCGATGTGTTCCTTCGGATCTTCATGAGGAAAACCCTGAAAAGAGTTATGAGCTACCTAATCATACCATTCACGGCTCAACTGGAAGTCATTTATCTCAGCAACAACAATGACATCAGGGATCACAGCATCCTCTGCATTAATCAATTGTCCTATACTGTTGCGAGGACGATCTTCTTCTTCTCGTGAGATCCCATTCTCATTAGCCTTAATTATAAGAACTTCAATTTTCTCTGTCTTCTCGCAAGTGGCGTCGATCGATGTTGAGGTCTTAACGTCGATCGACATTATAATGTTGGTATCGGTTGACGACAAGGTGTTGGTGTTGATCGATGTCATCATGTTAGTATCGGTTGACGGTGAAGTATTGGTGTCGATCGGTGCTCCGCTTCTCTTTACTAGCGATCACTGCTTGGAGGGTGTCGACTGCCCTCATAAACTTATGGATCGTGGCGCGAATCAGCAAGTTTCTTTTTTGAAGAACCCAAAAATCCTCTCCTTATTGCTTCCTGGTACTAATATGTATGTAGCTGAAACACAAGAAATTTTTTTATGTAAGTAAACTAATATAGAAAAATAACTAGACTAAATAAAACAAATTGAGTCTAATGGGGAATCCTCGCTCCTCGGCAACGGCGCCAAATTTGACTGGAGGGTTTTTATGTATTTCAATGCAAACTCTATCAAATTAAACCTACGAACTACTCTTGGCAAGAGATGTCAAATTGTAGTATGTAGGGATCAAATCCACAGGGAGCGTGGGCACACAATAAACTCAATACAATCACGATTAAGCTAGGCAAAAAAATTTAATAAGCAGTAAATAAACTATAGCAGATAATTGATTGATTGGTAAGTAAACAATATAATAAATAGCTAGATCTAGGGTTTCAAGTAGGTGGATTATAGAGGATAAAATCTAAGAGTATTTATCATAGAACCCGATATCTAATGTAAAAGACGACAACTCTCGCTGCGAGTCTAATCTATTGACTAAGTCCGATGTCTCAGCTCTCGCTTATTGACAAGGAATGACCGTCAATCGAGGGAAATGATCATTCGTCGATTGATGGTCTCTTGAGTCAAGCTTTATGACCTAATTTGATAAGTTCACTAAATTAACCAAATCAACCCTGGTTTGTTTCTAGCAACCTAGGTCAACAAGATTAATTTTGGTAGTAGACCATGCTCTCGCTTGAACCTAACTATCCTATGATCATGGTTCTAGTTAGCTACTCTAGAACACAAGAAATAAATACAATTCTATTGATAGATCTAATAATCACCTTAGAAATTCTATTGTTTGGCTAATCCATCAATACCATTAATAAACCCTAAACCTAACAAGAGATCTACTCAGACATGATTATTGTCACAGAAATCATAGATGAATAGAATATATATAATATAAAACCAAATTTGTTTGAGGAGGACTCTGAAGGAGTTCCTCCCTTATCTCCTAACCCTATAACAATGAATAAAAGAAAGCTTGCTTAGCGTAGCCGTCAACAATGACTTAGAAAACATATAAATAGGGTTTTAGGTCGTCCATGGGTATTCTGGTAATTTGTGGCAGCTATGCGCTTAAGTAGGCCATAAAAAAGTCGGGCCTGTATTCTGAGATCACCGTCGATCGAAACCAAGGCTATGCCGTCGGTCGACACTCATTCATCTTCTCAACAGCTTCCTCTAGCAAGGCAGACAAAACCACTCTCCAGTAAAACATGCATATATTTGGGTGTAGGATCATGATTGACCTCAAATATGTGGCATTAGAAAGATAACTCAATGCTATATCTTCTGGAAAAATATCATCTCAATCACACCATGGAAAGGTCTCCATCCATAGCTATATATCTGACGCACCTTCGCAGGTCTGCATCTCTAAGAGCTCCAGAATCATCAAAGTTCTCCAGAACGTGCTTGAACCTTCAAATACTCTAAAAACATATAATATACTCTAAATAGGGCTGATATCATGGCACAATAGTGATACATATTAGCCCCTATAGAAAATAAAACTGAAAATAGAACACAATATCAATAAACTCCCCCAGACTTAAATAACACTATCACCAGTGTTATATAGTCTGAGATTGGCGAAGAAAATAAATCACAAGGACCAAATTTAACAAGGAAAAACAATATACCTGCTTGCTGATGGTGACCGTCGATCGACACAGTTAAGTGGCGATTGATAGATACTAGGGTTACTTCGTCGATCGTCTGTGATCAAATGTTGGTCGATGCTCTGTGCAAGCTATCTTCCTCGGTTTTTTTTTTTTTGAAAACCTGCAATGATAAAATAAAATCTGAAATTAGACTAATATAATCAAAAACTAATTAAAAATTATTAAACAGTGGGTTGCCTCCCACTCAACGCTTGTTTATAGTCCTTAGCTTGACGTTTTAGAGTTCCGATGAGATTGGGGACTTTCTCCAAAACAATTCCCAATGTCCAATGTCTTCAGCTTCATCACCATTTTTTGTGAAAGCCTTTATAGACGCTTCTCCTTTGTCTATCATCTTAGCAATAAGGAATGCTTGAAGCTTTGCAAATGGCTGCGAGAATCATCTGCTGAGCACGCTGTACTTCCTGACACCATCTAAGAAGTGGGGAATCAATGATAACTAAGGAACGTCTTTGTCCTATTTTCCAATTCCTCTTATTCTTTTCCTTCTTCATTCTGCTCCTTCCCCCAGACTTGGCTGTTTCTGTCTCTGCATGAAGAGATACGCTAGGGGTGTCGATCGACACAGAGTGTGTAGTGTCGATCGATGCTTGCTTATTGATGTCATTCGATACTGGTTTCTGTGTGGTCTTCATCGACTTTGCTCGTAAATCTCAACCCTGGTTGAGAAACTGTTGCATGCTGATGGTCATCAAATACCCCATTGTAGGAACCTAGATGCACACTTCTTTCTGGTGGGATAGGAGATTCAACTTCAAATACAACGCATGGAACCACAATCTTCACAGGATCATGTATCCTCTTCACTCTTTTGTGAAAGCCATCAACTTCTTATGTGCAAATAGGTGGTCTCTGATGGTTAGGGACATCAAGATGTGAGGTCTTGGACATTTGCATTCTCTCCTCAACCGGTCATGGTTCAATCATGTAACCGGGCTGTTCGTCCAACATTGGGTGTCGGTCAATGTCGGATGGGTGGTGTCGATCGATGGCATCCGGTGGGTGTCGATCGATATTCGCCTTTGGTGAAGTCTCTACATCTTTTCCCGAAGTGTCCTAATCGTCATCAAGCTTCATCTAAGTCCTGATCCATATTTTCAAGCTTTCCCTCCAGCACTAAGAAGTCTTCCATATTGACTTTCCTACTCGAATCCAAATACCCAAGTTTTTCTTTATCCTCTACCTCCAAAAGATCTCCCATGGTGATTTCTCTGTGTACATCTGGAGCATGATAACAACTTGATACATCGGTTCTCTCTAGTGTCGAGTCTGCATTGTCTTGAAGACAACTCAAACTTTCATGGATCTCAAGTGGTGTCGATCGACAACAGGGGTTAGGGTCAATCGATGCTGAGGTCTTAGTGTCGATCGACATTGACGTCTTAGTGTCGATCGATGCTGAAGTCGGATCGATAATATCAGCTTCTTCTGCTCTTCTTGGCTCTCCAAATCCATGTTGTCCATCCTTTTCCGTGTAACCTCATATGTTTGGTATACTGAATATCTAGCTTCTTAGCGTGAGTGTTCAGTGTTTTGCCATCACTATCCATTTTGCATTCTTCATCTGTCTCGCTATAGGGAGCACCCAAAATCTAACTGAACCAAAACATCAGCTCTTTCTCCCAGCCTTTAGCCATCATGTTCAATATATCATCAATCTTCTTTTGCTGAGCTGCTGCAGCATCAGTGAGAAATTTGTAGAGGAATGTGCTTTGAAAGTCCTCCCAATCTGTTAGACATCTTGTTTGCAGTCGATTGAACCAAGTAAATGCGTTCCTAGAGAGAGAGTATGGGAAAATCTTGCAAAGTATGTGATCTTCAACTATTTTCATGTTGCTCAGTCTCTGAGACTAGCTTCTCAAGTTCTTTGATGTGGTCTCTAGGATCTTCATGAGGAAGTCCCTGAAAGGGGTACTGAGCTACCCAATCCTACCATTCATGGCTCATCATGAAGTCATTCATCTAAGAAATAACAATAACATCAGGGATCACAGATCCTTGTGCATTAATCAATTGTCCTATTTTGTTGTGAGGACGACCTCTTTCTTCCCGTAAGATGACATTCTTGTCAACACTCAGTAAGTGATATAGCCTATTTATTACCAGTTTCAAGCCATGTTGTAGGCTCTATTTAGGGTCCTACTATGTGTGTCTAGGCTGTGTTTTAAGGTCTTTACAAGTCCAAGCAAGTTTTGGAGATATATGGAGATACTTGGAGCTTTTGGAGCATTTAGAGGAGAATAATCTGTAGCTGATCATTGTGAGAGTCGAAACACAAGACTGTCGTTGATCGACGACCCTATCTCGGCGTCAACCGATGTTACATGACCAAGATCGATCGATGTTGCACATATGACATGGATCGATGACTAATTTGTAGACAGCCGATGTCAAGCCCAAGTTAGAGACATGACACAAGATTATAAGATTACCCCTGGACGAGTTTTGAACCTAGACTTTAGGGTTTTATATTATGTATTACCAATTAGATTTAGGGTTGAATGATATCAATCATGGATTAGCCCAAACGTAGGATTGCTAGGTTAAGTTAATATTCATCAATTGGGTTGTGCTTAATGCTTGCATTCTACAGTAGCTAACTAGGATCTCGAAAGTAGGACATGGACGACTACGAGAATAGGTTCTGTGCCAGAATAAACTCCATTGAACTAGGTTGTTCGGCGTATGCGAGAGCTGGTCTAATTACCTTGGTGAACATATCAAATCTCGTTTACACTTCCTTCTGATTTCACCGTCGATCGACATCAGGCCTTAGCCGTCGATCGATGGTCTTTCCTTTTGCTCGCATACGAGAGGTGGAGTTAAAAGGGTCAAAAATAATTAATATTTGAGTGTTAGAATATTTACATATCTGTGCATCTTATCCCCTAATAATTCCATGAAGCTTGATACCCTAGATCGAACATATTTATATTACAATTACATCTAGTTACATTATTAGCATATTTCCATATTTACATTACTAGCATATTTCCATATTTACATTACTAGCATATTTTCATATAGCATCTACACCTTCTGATAATGAATATTTCCTTAAACCGATTACTTGTTACCACTATATATATAATCACCTAGCTTAGTCTTTAGAAATAAGAAATCTATTGTGTGCCATTGTTCTCTGTGGATTTGATCCCTAAGTTCTACACCTAATCTCTCTTGCAAGAGTATTGTTTTGTGTGTTAGGATTAAGGGTTAATTTGATAGTTAATTATTTAGGATATTTATACCCTGCTAGAACAATAAAAACACATCCATGTCAAATTTGGCGCTGTTGCCGGGGACATTGATCGCAATTAGATTAATTTCTAGATTTATTCTAGTTTGTTGTTACTTTCAAGTTACTGATTTTTCCTTTTCTTTGTTTTCAGGTGCATGTAAAAGAGTACCAGGAGCAACAAAGGACAAAAATTACTGTTCTCAGACCCCCAACAACTTGAGGCGTACGATCTGCAAAGAAAGACGACAAGCATCGATCGACGACACCTACTAGGCATCGACTGACACTTCTTTACGGACAGCATCGACCGACATCATACTCTAAGGCATCGACCGACATTAATCACTTAGCATTGATCGACAACATCTCACCTGCATCGATCGACGACAGCAGACGACTACAGATGGTTGCGCCTATAATAGTGGTTCAGAATGAGAATAGAGACTTGCATGACCTCAACGGTCACCTGCGTAATGCAGGAGGTCAAAAGATAGACGATCAGAGGGCTGTAATCCCTGATACAGAAGCAGACACTGCAATAGCTCAACCCGAAGCTAATGCCCAAGATGCATGAGGCATGTATTTTTCAAGGCCAATCAGAAGACTATGGATCGAATTTATGTTTGACAAAGTACTAGAGGGACATCAGAAGTTGATCGTGAATTTCATTGACAAGTTAGATTTCCTGTACCTCCACCTAAACACAAAGATCGAAGATCTCAACACCTGTGTGGAAAAGCTGGAAAATCAGATGACTCAGGCGAGTGAAATCCTTAAGAGATACGAGGCTATGGTCAAGGAGAAGAAAGAATCTGGGCAGGAACATCACGTTAATACTGTGATTGATGATTTTTTGGTAGAAGTAAAGAGAGAGAAGCCCTAAACCAGCGACTTTCGTGTGGGAAATTCCATACCACTCGGCACTTCTCATTCGCATCGATCGAAACTAACTAGAGAGAATCGATCGACAGTGAAACCTACAGAATCCATCGGCTTCGTGTAAATCGACTAACATCGATCGACACCGTTCTCGTGACATCGATCGATAGTGTGATAGAAGAATCGATCGACAATACACCTCTGGAATCAATCGACATGAGAGAAACCCGGGTTCGGCTACCAAACCTCGATGCAAGTTTGATTGTACGTCCGACCGTGACAACCTCATAACAGAATACAAACACATCTGAAGCTATGGATACTGATAGAGAAGATTAGGGACACTCAAAGAGGAGGCAAAAGATTCCGAAACATCGACGCAGAGAAGCAAATGAAAAGGAGATAGATAGCTTTGAAAAAAAGAGTTTTTAAAATTCCTTTAGATATTTCTTTTGATGAAGCTTATTATACGGCACATATTGTGGATGTTTTTCCAGGGAAACAGGGAGACAGATGATGAAATAGAGATAATTTTCATCACCTCAGAGAGAGGATGAAGCAGAGAACCTGTTTGAAGAAGAAAAATGATCCTGGAAAATTTGTGGTTCATGCTTCATCAAAGGAAACAAATATCCAACACCCTTTGTGACACTGGATCTTCACTGAGCATTATGCCAAACTCTATGCAGAGGATTTAAACCTGAAAGTGGAACCCTCTAACGATTTTTTTACATTCGTTGACTGTTCAGAGTGGGAACTCAGGAGGGATGGTAAAAGATGTTCCAGTGCAGATCAAAAATACCTTAGTTCCAACAAAACTTTCATGGGATGGACATCAGGATAGACTGGAACTCTTCTCTACTACTTGGGAGAGCATTCATCTCTACTGTGGAAGCCATATGCGACATGAATTTAAACAGGTTGTATCTATCTCTAATTAATAAAAATATTTTTTTATGAACCTGTCAAAAATAAGAACAAGGCTACCCTGATCGAATTGTGAAATGATCGCAGAGCTTGTGGCCACATGCTTCAGCGATCACGAGTTCGGTGAGGAATCAGAAGAAGGAGCAATCGATCGACACCCCACCCAACACATCGATCGAAGGCCTTAAAGTTCAACAATGCAATCGACACCCACCCTATGCAATCGATCGACACTCAACATCGCGAACAAGTCAACACTTACAATGGTGACTTCGACTACAACACAATCCTACCTCGAGTACGACGAAGACTATAAAGACGAAAAAAAATTGAGTAGCCGAGGGTTTGCTATGGAAGAGGCTAGAGTTTTTCATGTTCCCATCAACCTGGGAAATCGACATCGATCGACGGCAACCATACACCATCGATCGATACTGAGAACGAAGCAGAAACCAAACAAGATTCAGCTGCAGAACGCAAAAGGGAATATGGTTATCTACAACCAAATGAGTTTGGTATTATAAGAGATACAATTGGTTATGCAAGAGCTATGGATGACAAAATTCTACATGTTACAAAGGATGATGTGGCAGACATACTTGCAATGGCTAGTGGATCTGGTAACCTTTTTGGTCACCAGTATGATTATCGAGCATCGATCGACGGTCCACATATGCCATCGATCGACGGTCCACATACGCCATCGATCGACACCAATCCGGTTTGCCACAGATACGGTAGAGTTTACGAAGACTACAATGCAGATTATTGAGAAGAAGAGTTGATTGAGTTTCACAACCTGGCACTAGAAGAAGAAGATGGCTGGGTAATGAACGCGAGAGTGGGCAATCCAACATCAATAATCAGCATATCTTGGCCATCAAACGACATTAAACGAAAACCAGAACATTTACTTGGAGCAGAAGATACAAAATATGGTTATCTCATACCAGATGAGTTTGGAATTTCCAGAGATACAGAAGGACGTGCACAAGATCTTTATGGGATATTTCTAACTCTACCTAAGGAGGATGTAGCAGATGCCCTTATTATGGCTGTGATTGGTGATGATTTTTAGGTAGAAGTCAAGAGGGAAAGGCTACAAATGGGAGGATTATGTGTGGAAAATTCGAGTTCATTCAGCTGTTTGCACGGGCATCGATTGACACAAGCAACTGAAATCAATCGACAATCCCCGAGAAGTTGGAAGAATCGGGAAAATCTTCCAACATCGTTTGACGTAGAGATAGTCACGTCGATCGACGGGTACACAGAAATAAAACAAGTTTATATACCAAAAGTCACAAACATGACAACTCCAGAGCAGAATATGGGTACATTAGAGCCTATGATGGTCATTAAGGCTACCGAGAGTCATCCTAGGAAAAAGCAGAAGATCAATATGAAGAAGAAAAGTGACCCTGGGAAGTTTATGGTGCCATGTCTGATCAAAAGCCATGAGTTCCCAATGCCCTCTGCGACACATGATTGTCAGTGAGAATCATACCCAGAGCTATGGCAGAGAAGTTGAACCTGAGAGTGGAGCCTTCCAGTGATTCTTTCATTTTGTGGATTTCTCTAGAGTAGATTTAGGAGGTATTTGTAGAGATGTCCCACTGAAAATTCAGAATGTCTTGATTCCGATAGACTTCCATGTGATGGATATCCAGATCAACTTCTCTGTTACTTGGAAGAGCTTTCATGGCCACCGTAGGAGCTATCTGTGACATGAAGACAAACATGTTGTGCCTTTCCTTGATTGATCATAATGTTTATTATGAAACTTATAAGAATAAACTTTCCCTCACGAAATTGTGTAATGACATAGAGCTTGTAGCCACATGCTTATGCGATTATGAGTCACATGAGGAATCGGAAGAAGTAGCATCGATTGACACCCAACCCACACCATCGATCGACGGTTTTGCCTTTCAAAAATTGATCGACACCCATGCCTCATTATCGATCGATACCCACCCTTCAGAACCAATCAACACCTACCACACAGATCTCGACAACAACACAACCTACCTCGAGTACGAAAAAGATTAAAGAGAAGAAGAAATAATTAAATACTGAGGGATTGCTATGGAAGAAGCTGGCTGGGTAATGAATGCGAAAACGGATAATAGAGCATCGATCGACGGCATATATGGCCATCGAACGACATCAAACGCAACCCAGGACCATAGCCAAGAACAGAAGATGAAGATAATGGTTAAATCAGACTAGAGGAGTTTGAAAATTTTAGAGACCCATACAAAAAAGCATGAGATCTTTATGGCAGAATTCTAGACATACCAAAGGAGGATGTGTCAGATGCCCTTGTTATGGCTACTGGATCAGGAGCTCTATTTCCACAACAGCCATTGATCGACGCTCGAGTACATGCATCAATCGACAGAGAGGAACAAGAGAACATGCCAATCCACGATGAACTGTGCACCCCAAACATCGAAAATCGATCGATGCCAGAAGACATGCATCGATCGACACCATTCCAGGGGTGAACCGGTTTTGTACCTCTGATTCTTTTAGTTCAGGAAATACACGATCAGTCGATTGGATAAACCGACTACAGTTAGACGGTCACGTAGAGCATGAACAGAGAGCTTAAGATGCTAATGGCATAAGAAATTTCCATTGGGAAAAGAAAGATGAGTATGGCATCTACAGAGATGAGAACGACAATGCACGAGCTATAGATAGAACAGTTGTGAATGTGCAAGAAGAAGATATCAGGGCAACTCTAGAAAGAGCTACTATGTTTTGAGCACATATACATATGTTTACCTGAATATGTGGCAAAGATCGCTATGTCTATGAAGAAGCAAGAAACATACAGCAGAGCAGAGATTGACAATATCGTGCATGAGATCAACAAAGCTCAAGATATGTCAATAGATGATTTCTACAAGAGGCTTGATGATGTCTACTATCCTATAGACAAGTGCCTCACCGGTTTGACTACACGCATGGATGAGATGAAGCAAGATTTGGATACTATTCAAGGACAGCGTGCGATTGGAGGAAACAGAGTGACATCGATTGACGACAAAATCATGCCATCGATTGATGCTAAGGTCAACAGACAAGAGTCTGCAGCAGAAAAACAATTAGAAGACAGATTCGATGAGATTGATTTTTCTCAGAGCCTGATGAAGGATTATATTTCTCAGAAATTGGCGGGTATATCAGAAACTACAGCTGCCATACTTATAATGCTACATCGCTGTATTGAGAATCTGCAAAGGAGAATGCATTCAGTGGAGGTTTCTAAGGAGATCATGAAGAATGAGAAAGCCAGAGGAGATGAGGCAATGAGAAGCTTCGTCAGTACATGCTTTCAGAAGAGCAAAGAATATGTAGACACTTTTTTTCCAAGTATTGATCCACCTCCATTCTATACATACACTTCGAAACGTCGAGCTTAAGACTATAACCAAGCGGTGAGTGGGAGGCAACCCACTGTTTAGTAAGTTTTTATTTAGTTTTTACTTATACTACTATTTATTTTACTTCGTTTCTGCAAACTATTTAAACCACCATCGATCAAACCCCATAGAGGCACCATCGGTCGACAGTGGATCACGACCATTGATCGACCAAAACCGCCTACCATCAATCGACGCTCTCTTACAGAGAGAGGTATCGCCTTTTCTACTTAGACTATTTACTTATGATTTGATTTTTCCTAACCAATTCGGGCGGATTAAACTGGGGACAGTGTAATTTAAGTCTAGGGGAAGTTCTCTAACATTATTTATTTGTTTTTTTGAGTATATATATACATATATAAGTTTTTTAGAAAGTTTTATTGAGTCAAGAAGGAGACTATGATCAAGATTTATTATTAACTAACCACACTTTAGCACCATTCTTAGAAGGTTGTTTGCAGAGATTACTAGAGATACCAAAGTGGATCATCCTGCAACTATATCACACTTGCTTAGAAAGTTTGAAGGAACCAAAGCTGATTTCTTACACTAATCATGACATTATCTGCTTGCTTTTGGATTTGGTATACCCTGGATTGGAGTCCTTCTGCAAGTCTGGAAGGTAAAAGTCTGTGTGCTTCTGATTCCCCTCTCTCTCCCCTTCTGATAAAAAAGATCAAACATGATTTGGTGGCTACAACCATTAAAGCTTGATTCATATGATTCTAGAAAGAAGGATAAAGGTCAAAAAGAAGTGAACATGATATGTTGGCAAAAACCATTTGGGCTTGATTCATGGAAACCTGTCCAAATATCTCAGTCAATTAAAAAAAAATGATACCCTCAAAAGAAGGGAGACATTGACTGAGAAGAAGTGAGAAGAGAGAGAGGAAAGAAATCAGAGAAGACTACTTGTGTGTTCATATACTTGCAGAGCTAAGAGTCCATATATCCTTTGATCGATACTCCCAAGGTAAAGCCTGTACTTTTATTTTATGCAAAGAAATGAAATCAGTAGAGGGGCGAGTCAGACTAGTATTCGCTAAGTTGTTGGTAGAATGGATTTGGTTGCTATACTAGGATAATATATAATTTTTTTCTGTGATTGACTTGATAGCTTGAGGACAAACAAAATTAAGTCTGGGGGAGTTGATATAGTCTATTTGTTACCAGTTTAGGCCATGTCATAGGGTCTATTATGTATGTCTAGGCTATGTTTTCAGGTATTTACAGGTCCAAGTACGTCTTGGAGATATATGGAGATACTTAGAGTTTTGGAGCATTTAGAAGAGAATAATCCATAGTTGATCATTGAGAGAGTCAAAGTACAAGAGAGTCATCGATCGACGACACAACCTTGTCATCGACCGATGGTACAAGACCAAGATCGATCGATACTGAACACTTGACATCGATCAATGACAAACTTGCAGACAGACAATCCCAAGCCCAAGTTAGAAACATGACACAAGATTACAAGATTACCAATGGACGAGTTTTGACCTAGATTTTAGGGTTTTATATTTACTTTATATTCACCGTAAAAGGTGTGCAGCGAGGGTGCACAAGCATTCTATTATAGTTTTACAGTTTTTAGGGAGAAGATTCATAACTCCTTAGGGAGACTTGTATTGGAACCCTAATATTTTATTTATGCATTATATTCAGATTACTATTCTTACTCTAATTATGTCTGAGTAGTAATCAACTAGATTTAGGGTTGAATGATATCAATCATGGATTAGCCCAAAAGTAAGATTGCTAGGTTAAATTTAATATCCATCAATTGATTTGTGTTTAATTTGCATTCTAGAGTATCGAACAAGGATAGAGAAAGTAGGACATGGACGACTACGAGAGTAGGTTATGTGCCAGAATAGACTCCATTGAACTAGGTTGTTAGGTGCATGCGAGAGCTGGTCTAATTAGCTTGGTGAACATATCAAATATCGTTCACACTTCCTTCTAATTTCACCGTCGATCGACATCATGCCTTAGCTATCGATCAATGGTCTTTGCTTTTGCTCGCATACGAGAGTTGGAGTTAAAATGGTCAGAATAGTTAATATTTGAGTACTATAATATTTACATTTCCATGCTTCCTATTCCCTATAATCCATTAAACTTGAAACCCTAGGTCTAACACATTTACATTTGCATGTAGTTAGTTTAGTAGCATATTTCCATATTTACGTTATTAGCATATTTCCACATTGCATCTACACCTTCTAATAAAGAATATTTCTTTAAATTGATTAAATACTACTGATATATATATATATATATATATATATATCTACCTAGCTTAGTCCTTAGAAATAAGAAATCTATTGTGTGTCATTGCTCTCTTTGAATTCGATCCCTAAGTACTACACTTGATCTCTCTTGGCAAGAGTATTGTTTTGTGTGTTAGGATTAAGGTTAATTTGACAGTTAATTGTTTATGATATTTATACCATGCTAGAACAATAAACACACCGTGTCAATGTTCTTCAATGCATCTCCAATATTCTTTTCATTTCTTGCTTGTGATTCTAATAGCTGCTTGAACATTGATTCCACACTTGTATCTTTAGTCTAAACTTGTGATGAACTTCCTTGAGCTTGAGTAGACTGATTTACTTTAGAAGGGAAACCTGGAGAATAGGTTTTCTTGGCTTGATAGTCACCTTGCTGGTTGTTATTGAAGGATTTTTGCTGGTAGGTGTTTTGATATTCAGGCTTGTTCTGAAATGAGTTTTGGTACTAAAAATTAGGCTCCTTCTTGCATCATTGACCCTTAACATTGATGAAGCACAAATCTTGTTTTCCTTCCAAACCCTCAACTTCATTAACCTCAAAAGCTTCCTGTTGTTCTTGATTACCAACAAAGTTCACATTTTCTTGTTTTGCCTTACCAAAGAGGAGCATGTCCAACTTGTCTTGAGCTCTTTCCTGGTGAAGGAGTCATCACCACCTCCACCTAGGTTTTTTCTATCGCAATGACTATTGTACACTGAGTCGCTTTGAGCAATGTTCTCGACAAGTTCCATACCATCTTGCGCATTCTACCTAAGAAGAAACCATTCCTAGCAGTGTCCAACATGCTTTGATACTTAGGAAAAACTCCTATGTAGAAAGTACTTAGTAGACTCTCATTAGTGAAACCATGGCATGGGTATTGTGACAAGAATCCTTTAAACCTTTCCCAAGCTTCAGAAAATCCCTCTAGGTTCTTCTGCTGAAACCCTGAGATTGCATTCCGGAGCTTGACGGTCTTGAGATTGAGAAAAACTTGTTGAGAAAATCTTTTTTTTTTTGGCAATCATCCCATGTTTCAATAGATGATCTTGGTAAGTTATTATCCCAAGTGTGAGCTTTGTCTCACAACGAGAAAGGGAAGAGCCTCTACTTAAAAGCATCTTCACAAATTCCGTTAATCTTCCTTATGCCACACAACTTGTCAAAATTATACAAATGATCCTCTAATTCCAGCCCATGGTACTTGTCGCTCTAGACCATATTTTTCAAGCTAGACTTTATCTCGAAGTTGTTGTTCTCCACATATGCGAGGTCGAGTACCCGCCCTATTCCCATGGATATTAGGCTGTTCATATGTATCGATCGCTCTATCTTGGCATTGAGGGTGTTGGTGGCCTAAGGTTTCCAGATCCTTGGCCATTTCCATCTTGAGCTCTCCTTGGAGGAACTCCTTGAGGGTTGTGTTCATGGTTTTCAGCTCCATAGACATCTTCTTGATGAGGTTGATTCTGATTTTCATCCATCTTGAACCCCAATCTTTCCAAATGAGCCAGTCGCTCTTCACTTCTCTTTCTTGCTAAGTCTCTCTCTAAAACACTCATAATGTCTACTCTTGGAAAAAAATTTGTTGGTCCTCTACTCCTCAATTTCACGCACCTATCATTCATAGAGAGATGAGGAAAGAGTATCAGCATACAAATTAAAGAAAAGAAAAGAAGACTTAGTCTCAAGCAATGACTAAATCCCACTGTCAAAATCAACTTAGAACTCCCAACGGTGCCAAATTTGATAAAGGATTTTACTCTATCTTTATCCAAGTAGTATAAAGAGTTTCAATATAATCCTAAGTTATCATGATCCAAAGATAATACAAGTGAAAGTCTTAATTAAGTGCATTCGGTGTAGTGATGATTAGAAACAAGTAATAAGAACATGCAATGTAAATAACCAAAGCTTTCAATCAAATAGAGAATTATGACTCATGGGTATAGTTATTTGACTTAAAGTGATTAAGTTCTAATCTAAGGTGGCAATTTATCAATCAATAGGTTCCCTTAACTCTAGATCGCAATTTTAGACAAGTTCTTTATCAAGTTACAAATCCCTATGTCATTATGCACTAAACATCAAATATATCTTGCTTAACACAGTCAAACATGCATTTAAATCAAGTCTAATAACTATCTAGCAATGCTAACATCAAATATATTTGGTTATTCAAGCTAGAGAAAAGTTGAGTTGGTTCAAATAGTTCATCAAACACCTTCTGAGCATGGAATGTCTAGAGATCAAGATTAAAGAGATCAAGTCTAATCTAGCATTGAAAACACTCAATAAGCAAGGAAACATATAAACCTAACATTAAACACCCTAAATCTTCGCTTAATCACTCTAATCACACTAACCCATGAATCCAAAAGAGTCTACTCACTAATCTTCATGATTAATCTTAAATGTATGATAGATTCAAACTAATCATGTTAAGAAGATGAAATAGACTCAATAAACTCAGGAAAGGAAAGATATATTACTAAAGATCCAAGCTTTCCTCAAAATATTAATGTGTTTAGAGAGAAATAAGATTTTCTCTAAATTTAGATCTAAAGTGTATTTATAGTAGCTTAAAACATGAGGGTAAAAAGTTTTGTCCTGGTGTCGACCGCGTACAGGCTCGGTCCGCGTCCATGGTCCGCGGTCCATCCTTTTAAAAACTCGACCTCACTGCCTTGATTCCGCAGACTACCTTCACTCGAGTTCATTGTCCGCGGATCATCCATGCCTAACTCCAGCTCTCTGGTCCAAATCCGTGGACGGGTGTTTTCTGCAGTTCTTGCCCGCGGTCCAGCCTTGCTCATCTGACCTTTGTGCCTTAAATACGTGGACGGACCTTGTTCGTGGTCGACCCATCTACAAGGATCATTTACCCAAATCTCAATCTTCACTTCTTTTGATCCAAGACGGCTACAAACACCTCCAAAACTCCAAAAGCATATTCCAACACCTAATAAGGACATATCCATGGAAATGCAACCTATTGATATCTAAATGATCAATATATACACTAAAGGATAGT
This sequence comes from Moricandia arvensis, assembly GCA_905132765.1. Lineage (NCBI taxonomy): Eukaryota > Viridiplantae > Streptophyta > Magnoliopsida > Brassicales > Brassicaceae > Moricandia > Moricandia arvensis. The sequence goes on along the minus strand of CAJHQP010004975.1, from coordinate 19,968 downwards.
TAAAATTATGCATATTCATAAGATATTAATACTCCTCAGGGATTCCATTGGATTTGATAGAAGAAACTAGATCCTCAAACCTCTCAAGATGGTCCATCGAATGCTCATGTGGATGACTATGATAAGGTGTCTGTTGTTGGGGTCAAAATTGGTTAAGACGGAATCAACGTCCGAAACCTACCGGGAAAATGCGTTCTTGCTGAAACTGACTCGAAAAAAGGGAAAGAAAAAATTGAGGTCAAATCTTGACTGACCAAAAAGGAGCGGTCTGCGCAAATGAGCCATCAGGAAGAGTTTGTCCAAAGACCTCGGGTAAACATATCCCCAAACGACAATATGACAATGACTGGAACACTCGATCATCCAACTCCCCGAACGGAGAAGATGGCCGAACAAGACGACCAGCTTGTCGAATGCGCAAATCAAGCCACATGGGTCAACCAACTCGCCCGTACGGCGAGTTGGACGGTACGGACCAACCAACTCACCATACGGGCGAGTTGGACGGAACGGACCAACCAACTCGCCCGTACGGCGAGTTAGATGGCATGACACGACCAACTCGCCCGTACGGCGAGTTAGACGACACGGACCAACCAACTCGCCCGGACGGAGAGTTGGACAGCACGAACCAACCAACTCGCCCGTACGACAAGTTGGTAGACACGACACGACCAACTCGCCCGTATGGCGAGTTAAACAAGGCCAACTCGCCGAACGGGCGATAGATGGCACGAGAAATTTGACTCACTCGTTCGGCAAGTCGGATCAAATAAATCCAGTTTCACCTCGTTCTCGATAAACTCCCTCTTTCTATACTTGATCGTTGTTCCGTCTCGATCGAGATTGACATTGGAACTTTACCGAAAGAACTCGTTTTCTCGAGAAAGGATCGGGTCGATCGTATGAGATGATAATAGTTAACTAAACATCTAGAGTCACACGTCCCATACGAAAGATCCTAACTCTCGGACGACGTCATTTTAGAAATGTTCTTTCGATAAAATCGTAGAAACACCTAAGTCAGAAAACGGCCCGACGAGGTCTAAAGCTCGGCTAATAGCCCACTCGTGATTTTATCCAAAATCAAGCCCAAATTTTGTGACGGTTTATCTTTTATTATGCAGGAAGGGATAAATGTTGAGTTTGAAGGATAAATGTTAAGTTTCCGACGATAATCATGAAAATCGAGGAAAAAAGAAATATATCTGCGAAACGAGAAATTCGACCAAGGGCAGAGGGGAAAGATAAAACCTCCTCTAGAGGAGTATATATGGATTTCAAGGGTGATGATGCAGAACACACCCGAAAATCTCCACTCAGAGAAAACATAGCTTCGCATTTAGGGCATTTAGGCAACATCCCGTTTTTGTTATCTGAGCTGCGACTCAACTAAGGTTTTGCAGTCTTAGGTTATTAGAACTAGGGATATCTCTGACAGCTCTCATAGCCTAGGCTCGATCCTGTATTAAACGTTCATACACAAATTCAGAATAAGACGTCTATTTGCTCTCTTTTCGATTCTTTTGTTTTTCAATATTTACTTTGTATTCTAACTGATTGGCGTGTGGTTTAGCAGATATCCTGGGACCTCGGGAAACTAGGATTTACCCTGCGTTCTATTCAACAGAAATTGACAATGCGAATTTGATTCCCACAGTTTGGCGCTAGAAGGAGGGGGGGGGGGGTACGGATCAATGTAACTCTCAGCCATCAACGCTCAATCGAAAACATGTCAGATCTCAACAATCAACTGCCTCGTGACCATAACGTTGTTGACGAGAACGTTAAAAACGCTCCAGCGACGAACGTCACTGCGGTCAACGCCGACGCAAACACCGCAACGTTGAGGAGGTGAAGAAGATGTTCTCGAGTTTTGCGAAGAAGTCGGGTGAGAACATGATAAGGTCACGAATTCTCTCCCTAAACAGGTTGAAACCCTCACAGCAAGGAACAGGGACATCTTTCCGCGGGGAACAACCTGAATCCGCAGAAGAAGACTCGACTTCGCAACGCCTTTGTACCGGTCCGATGACGCGCAAGGCAAACCTGTCGACAAAACCTTGACGTAGTCACCCCCGCGCTTACACGAAAAAACCCGGGAGACCTTCCTCCTATCGAGGAAGACAATGAAGGAAGATAAGTCGAACGTGTTAACATGGAATCTAGCAGTCAGTCTGAACCTACAGACATGCATCTGCGCCGCACAAGAAGTCGAGCAGCTCGGGACGATCCCAGTTCGTCAACCCTGTGAACGAAGAAGAAAAAGCTATCTACTGGAAAAAACAGGAAGATCTGGCCGAAGAGAAAACTCGGATCACTCACAGCAAACACCGACAAAGTCAGAAATCTTCTAGCAAGAGTTCCAAAATCCATGATCTCCGCGACGGTCTCATGAAAAAAGGTGGCTGAAGTCAGGGCGGTGAAGTCCAAATCCACCACGCTACTAGCACCGCCGCCGGAGATCGATCTACTGCTCGAAGAAGCTCGTAAAACACCCTTTACTACTCGTATCACCGAAACTAGGGTTTCGGATCCTGGGAAGGTCAAAGTGATGCCATACGACAGAACTACTGATCCTAAGGCACACCTACAGGATTTTCAGGTCGCGATGGGTAGAGCCAGATTCAGAGAAAACGAGAGACGCTGGTGAATGCCGCCTCTTCGTAGAAAACCTCCACGGAGCAGCGCTAGAATGGTTCTCTCGCCTCAGACTCCATCGGAAGCTTCTGCCAGCTCGCCTCAGAATTCCTCAAACAATACTCGATGTTCATAGATCGAGAAACCTCTGACAGTGGACCTTTGGAGCTTGTCCCAGGGAGAGGACGAAACTCTCTGCGACTTCATAAAACGGTTCAAAACCGTCATGGCTAGAGTCAGCGGGATAAGCGACAAAGTCGCGATAGACGCACTTCGAAAAACGCTCTGGTTCAAGTCAAAGTTCAGGAAGTGGATAACTTTGGAAAAGCCGCGTACGATCCAGGACGCGCTTCACAAAGCCACGGATTACATTATCATCGAAGAAGAGACGAGGGTCTTGTCCCAGAAATGGAAGCCAACAAAGAATGCGTCGAAGGATCCGGGGTCGGATCAGAAATTAAAAAAGAAAAACCCTCGCAACGACAGAAACGTCCAACACGGAGACGAAGAAACAAAGGGAGCGCATAGCTACGCTATTAACTCCGGATCAGAGCAAGGACGGACGGTGGGTAATACGTTGGCCCGAAATTCGAGTTACGACGAAAACGCCTTCTGCGACTTTCACCAAACGCGCGGACACTCGACCATTAACTGCAAAGTTCTCGGCGCAAGATTGGCCGCGAAGCTGCTCTCCGGAGAACTCTCAGAAGTCTCCAGCGTGAAGGATCTCATCCGCGACTCAGATCGCCCCCCGAAAAACGACAGGACTCCTCAAACGGAGAAACCTTCCCAAGGGGACCAATCAGGAGAAAAGCGCGGAAGAAGGCAGGATGATAAGGGCAACGACAGCAACCGTCGCAGGGTAAACATGATCATCGGCGGATCACAATTCTGCAGCGACACCGTCTCGGCCATCAAAGCTTATCAGCGCAAAGCCGAGACAAGCGCGAATTCGACAATCTGGCCCACGATCAATGACACTCCGAAAGGAGTAATCACTTTCGACGAAGAAGAAGCCGGAGGAATCGATCAGCCACACTGCGATCCACTCGTAATCGATCTCGTGATAAGAGATCTCGAGGTCGCTAGGGTTCTCATAGACACCGGAAGCACAGTCAACGTCATCTTTCACGACACTCTCAAACGGATGAACATCGAGTTAGGCGAAGTTGGTACCATCACCTAAGCCGCTAACCGGTTCTCTGGCACGACATCAATGACCCTCGGATCTATCAAATTACCTGGCGGCAAAAGAAGTCACCAAGATCATCGATTTCGTGGTCGTCGACCACCCAAGCCATCTACAACGTCATCATGGGCACGCCTTGGCTAAACGCCATGAAGGCAGTCCCATCAATTTACCACTTAGGCATTAAGTTCCCAACTCACAACGGGATTGCCGTAATTTGGGGCTGCCAGAAGCAGTCGAGACGCTGCTTCCTGGCCGAGCACAAGCTAAGACAAATCACGAACACCGCGATGACAAATGCCAAGCGCCCGAGGATAGCCCATGCATCAGCCGAAAGTGCTTTCAGGCAAGGACGACCCAGAACCGTCGATTCTAGCAACGCCAGCGAACAACCAGTTCCAGTGCCCGACGCGTCCATCCCATCAAAGAAGACAAGTCCAACAGAAGACGTCGACTCAGCAACTGACGCAGTCGACACAAACACAACGGCCGAGTAAACAGACTCGCCCAAACAAACAGAACTACGAGATGGCTTGATCCTCGAAAGAGGTACGTAGGCAGCTCGTCAAAAGACGAGTTCAGCTATCCCCTCTCTAAAAAGGGGGGGGGGGGAGTGGGTACATATACGAACACTCGTATATTCCACATTCAGAAATTAAAAAAAATTTTGAATTGTACCGGGATTTTCAAAACTTTCTCGACAATAAAGACTTCTTTATAAATTCGTAAAATTGTCTATCATCCCGCAAAGAAACACTATGTTATACATCCATACACGAGCAAAACGATTATCGCACCATCCCAGAAACGGAAACTCGCGAAAAATCATTATGCCTCAAAACAGATCAACTCTACACCATCTTATCTCGGTCGAATCATCGATTCCCGACCAAAGCACGAGATCTGGTTCCATAATGCTCAAAGCGTTACTTACGCAAAGTGAGTTTTCGAAAAAATAGGCGAGACGTCGTCTGAATTTTCGAGAATACACCCCAATCCATTCGCAACTACAAAACACTCGGCAATTGGCCCCGCCGAGCACTTTAGCCGTCTTAAACAAACGCACCCAGGTCCGTCCTAAGGACAGATCCTCTCACATCCGACTAGGATAAACAGCGCGCTATAAAAGAAATCCGAAATTTTGGTCAGCACTTTCGGGAGACTTAAAAATTGTCCCTGAAGAGATGCTCGACTCCGACCAGACAAGTCATATAAGCCGAGAACCTATCGCGGACTTTAAATCGGAACGGAGTCAGGTTAAAATCGAAACAGGCAAAACGAAAATCCGATTAGTCATCGCAAAGCCTTAAACCGAAAGTAAACCTAGGTCTTGCCCTAAACCCAGCACACTGGTCTCTAACGTCTCAAGGCATGATATCAAAAAGATACGAGATCCTAAAAGCATGTCTCTTCGTCCGTATCTAAACGTTCCCAAAACTTTGAAAACTCCTCGAACATCTCGCACGAACAACGAATAGGACGATCCGCAAAAAAGGAGGAAGTCGAGATGACAACTCGAGTTTTCTTTCTACACTAAACAAATCCCAAATATCTAAAAACACCCATTCATCATAAACAAGCACTGTTCGAATAAAGTTAGTAAAAGACATGGATTCAAGGCCACACTCGGCCAGTCCCGCTACATACGACCATATTTGGCCGACAAACGAACAAGACAGAAACGTGCAATAATATAGAAGAGGGCATTCTCGAATCAGTCGCAACCTCGCGATTACTCATCAAAATCGAAACACCCGGTCATCGATCTACCAAGCGAATAGTCGTTGACATCCAGAGGAGCCGTCGGCTGATTTACCTCGCCCGTCTCATCGGCATTCCCCACCTCGGCCTCCACCTTGTCGGGAGAAACAAGAATCGGGTCCCATTGTTCCAAATCCTCTCTTCGGCCTGAGGAATCGCAAAGTCCCTATCCCTCTCGTTCATACGCCCGGTCTGCCTCGCATATTCGGCACCGAACGAATAACCAGGAGCCTGCGTGAGGTATAGTCCGCCCACAGCACCGCGACATTCGCGATAGTCTCCGAAGTCCTTATAGCCCTTCGTAAGTTCCTCGAATTGATACGAGAACTTTTCACGACGAGTCCTCATGACTTCGGCCATTTCCCTCTTCCCTCGCCTATAAGTGCGACGAACCTCAGTCGCGACCGAATCCCTCTCACGACGAAGAACTTTCCAACTCATCTCTCAGACGAGCAATCTCATTGTTGGCTGTCTCAGCCTTAAACTGAGCCATACGTGCTTCCTGGCAGCTCGCATTAAGTGCTCGGTTCATCATAAGGAGGCCCTGCCAAGTATCTCGAAGTCAGAAAAGCTCATCCTCAAAAGAAAATGACAAGAACTTACCCCGTTGACCATCCTCGACGCCTGGGTAAACTCCGGGGTCTCACTGGACCCACCTGCGCCCGGAGGATAGTCAAAACCAAGCGGCTCGTCGAAATCCTCTCGATCGCCATTGTCCCCACCTACTTGACTATTTAGGTAGTCTCTTAGTATATTGTCGGAGGAGCACCGCTCGTTAGCCGCTTCATCCTCAACAACGAAGTGTTTGTCCTTCCGAGTCTTCGGTCTTTCTTCTCTCTGTGCAAACTGCACACGGAACAAATCATCCATGGACGCCTCCGATCCTTCCTCAATCGGCATATCTGGCTGGTACCGAGAACGGTGGAGAGCAAAAGCATGACTGACCCTGTTTGGGTTAAACATTGCCCAAAAACATGGGTGACTGCAAAGCAAGTCTCAGATGGTATCCAAACCTTCCAGGATCGGAGGGAAAAGATTGGTCTCTGAAAATAAAATGTAAACGAAACGTATTAGAGATCAAACTCCACCGAAACAAAAAAAAAGAGGGGTAAAGAAAAGAGATAAAGGGGCTACACTTTATCAAGGATACCTTTCAAACCCCATATAGTCCAAAAGACAGAGAGGCCGTTTTTCTCTACAGAGGCATCGTCAACCCGGACGAAAAAGAAGTGCTTCTGCCATTCATGGTAGTTCAACACGAATTCGCTTATGATCGTTATCCCCGACCCGGGCCTCAACTGAATTAATGACGATTTCCTGACTGTTTTAAGCAAAGCGTCGAGGTGTTTGGCATCGAGGGTTATACCCAACTCGTAACTCAGCACGAGAATCTTGAAATATGCTGCAAACCACACGGGTTTATTTGACTAATCGATATCTTGGAACAATCGAGAAGTCATGCTATGACCTCGGGAATAGGAAACCACAAATGGCATTGCGTCAGGAACACCTCGTAACACATGAAATAACCCTTGGGTGGGAACTCAAAAACCTCTCCTGCTTCCGGAAGACAAAACTCGACCAATTCAGGAAACTCGGCGATGGCTCCGGTTGGCATCCAGCCAATTCGGCCAGGTTTTGCTGGGACGACCCTCTACGGGGTTGGCACGAAACGGAGGCAAGGCCACGTATCAGGTCTGGGAGGTTTCACGTCTTCTTTGGCCACCCAGTACGCTTCAGCTTCTTCAGGATCGAATGAGTAAGCTGAGAATTCCACCTTCGGCACAGCATCATTCTGTTGCGAGCTGGAAACCATCGGGGACGGAACAGTCATCACAAGACCTTGAGGAAACCTCTCTCCCCGAAGACATAGCTTCCTTTTTACCAAAGGAATGAAAGAGAGGAGAAAATCTTTTGATTCTTAAAAAAGTTTGTGGAAATGTGCAAATGAAGAGTTTGTAAAACCACTCCACATACTTATAGATGAAAGGATTCACTAATTCACTTCGAGGCTTCAAACGTCGGATTCTGCCTAATTCATCCAATATGCTTAAAAACGCTTGCAAGAACTTCATAGTTCTGACGAGTTGGGGGGCTAACTGCTGGGGTCAAAATCGGTTACGACGGAATCGACGCCGGAAACATACCGGGAAAATGCGTTCTTGCAGAAACTGACTTGGAAAAAGGGAAATGGCAAAAATTGAGGTCAAATCTTGATTGACCACAAAGGAGCTGTCTGTGCAAATGAGCCATCAGGAAGAGTTTGTCCAAAGACCTCGGGTAAATGTATCCCCGAACGGCAATATGACGAAACAACTGGAAGACTTTATCACCCAACTCCCCGAACGGAGAAGATGACCGAGCAAGACGTCCAGCTTGTCGAATTGCAAATTAAGCCACATCGGTCAACCAACTCGCCCATACGGCGATTTGGACAGAACAGACCAATCGACTCGCCATACGGGCGAGTTGGACGGCACAGATCAACCAACTCGCCATACGGGCGAGAAGGACAGACCGGACCAACCAAACTCGCCATACGAGCGAGTTAGATGGAACGACACGACCAAATCGTCCATCCGGTGAGTTGGACATGGCCAACTCGCAGTACGGGCGAGTTGGACATGGCCAACTCGCCATACGGGCGAGTTGGACAGCATGGACCAACCAACTCAAACGTACGGCGAGTTGGACTGTCCAACTCGCCATACGGGCGAGTTGAATGGCACGACACGACCAACTCCCCGTACGGTGAGTTGGACATGGCCAACTTACCATACGGGCGAGTTAGACGGAAGAGACCAACCAACTCGCCCGTACGGCGAGTTGGAGCAAGTTGGACAAGGCCAACTCGCCGAACGGGCGAGTTAGATGGGAGAAGCAATTCGACTCGCTCGTTCGGCAAGTCGGATCAAATCAATCCAGTTTCACCTCGTCCTTGTTAAACTCCCTCTTTCAATACTTTATTGAACTTATCTTTGTTCCGTTTCGATCGAGATTGTTATTGGAACTTTACCAAAAGAACTCGTGTTCTCGAGAAAGGATCGGGTCGATCGTATGATACAATAGCGGTTAACTAAACACCTAGAGTCACACGCATCATGGGAAAGATCCTAACTTTCGGACGACGTCGTCTTATCAATGTTCTTTCGATAAAATTGTAGGAACGCCTAAGTCAGAAAATAGCCCCGACGAGGTCTAAAGCTTGGCTAAAAGCATACCTGCAATTTTATCCAAAATCAAGCCCAAACTTTGTGACGGTTTATCTTTTATTTTGCAAGGAGGGATAAATGTTAAGTTCGAAGGATAAATGTTAAGTTTCCGAACATAATCATGAAGATCGAGGAAAAAAGGAATATTTCCGCGAAATGATCGACCAAGGGTAGAAGGGGAAAGAGAAAACCGCCTCTAGAGAAGTATATAAGGACTTCAAGGGTGATGATGCAGAACACACACGAAAATTTCCACTCAGAGCAAACATATCTTAGCACTTAGGGCATTTAGGCAACATCCCGTTTTTGTTATCCGAGCTGCGACTCAACTAGGGTTTTGAAGTCCTAGGTTATTAGAACTAGGGATTTCGCCGACAGCTCTCATAGCCTAGGCTCCTATCCTGTTGTAAACGCTCATACGCAAATTCGGAATAAGACATATATTTGCTCTCTTTTCAATTCTTACTTTGTTTTTCAATATTTACTTCGTATTCTGACTGATTGGCGTGTAGTTTAGCAGATATCTGGGACCTCTGGGAAACTAATGATTACCCTGTGTTCCTAATTCAACGGAAATCGACAATGCGAATTCCGGTTCTCACATCTGCCCGACGAGTGTAAAGTATGCATGATTCAACTCAAAATCATTCCCTTGGAAAGTAGGAGGATGAATAGCAGATTTGTTGGCGTAATATTGATCTGGACCGTTGTAGTCAGTCAACGTTCTGGTACGAGCAGTCTCAGCTAGAGGTTCAACAACTTCTCTAGCAGCTTCCTCTGGTTTAGGGATTACAACCCCATGATCATCCGGTGTATGTACTGCTTCATTACAAAGATGAAAAATTTGGTCTTGCGAAACTCCGCTCTCATCCCTCATTAGTATAAAATTTTCCACCATGTTCCTTGCTTGCGGTTTAGTGTTGATCAAAGAAGGTGTACTACTGTCGATCGTTTCTCGCTCACAAATATTATCGACGAGCAAAGAGCGTTGTTATTGATCAATGTCGTGCGCTTCTTTTTGTGAATCCTACGTTCTAACAAAACAGGGTCTGAGAATAATAGCTCTTTTTCCTTGTTGCCTCTGGTATTACTGGACATGAACCTAAAGACAAAAAAAATTTCTGTTTAGTAAGTAAAGTAAAATAAAAACCTAGAAGAATCTATCGATTAAATCTAGTGGCGAACCTAGTGCTCCCGGGCAACAACGCCAAATTTGATATCACTCAAATTACCATATGATAAACTTTACTCTCTCAAATAAGATGATCATTTATAGTACTTAGGGACATAATCCATAGGAAGCACGAGCACACAATAGACTTATGAATATTAATATTAAGCTAGGAAATTAATTGTAAAGAAGTAAATAATAGAGATTAATTTTAGAACTGGTTTGTAAAGTAATGAGAATAAATAGCTAGATCTAGGGTTTCAGGTTATAGTATTGTGATATATATGCTAAGGGTGTGTGATAAACAGTCCTAGAACTCGAATACAAAAGCAAGATATCCTGCTATCGCTGCGAGTCCAGACGTCGCATTGCGAGCAAATAACGAGTGTTGATCTATAGATTCTACAGTCGTATTTACCTATATCCTAAGTTCAGGGTTGTATTTAACTACTCTAGAACACAAACAATAAGATCAATTCCCATGAAGGACCCATATGTATTTACCCTAGCAATTCTATGTTGGCAATACATATAAACCGTAATAAAACCCTAAATCTAACAAGGAGAACTACTCATTCATGATCAAGCAAAGCATAATAAATATTTTGAATAGAATGCATAAATTGAATAAGGTTAAGAAACAATGAAATTCCAATACAATCTCCGAAGGAGTCTTGGTCTTCTCTCTAAAACTACTAAAAACCCTAGAATAATTTGTTGTGGTAAAAAGGATAGAAAAGATTGTCTTTTGTCTAAGAGATGGCAAAACACACAAATTGTAGGTATTGTGTCGGTAAGGTGTAGTCTTGCAATTATGTGGATCATCTGGACTTCAAGTCAGTCACTAATATCACTCAAATTACCCAACAGAGTGACTTTTACTCTCTCAAATAAGAGGTTCAGTTGTAGTACTTAAGGATCGTAGCCACAAGGAGAGTGGGCACACAATAGACTTTAGATATTAAGATTAATATAGACAATCAATATTAAAACAATAAAATAGTAGACAAGTAAACATGTGCTTGGTTTGTAAACAATAAGATGAAATAACAAGATTTAGGGATTTATCAATCAATATATTCAAAACAAAAATCAAAGATGCTAAGTATTTTATAGATTCAATTCTAGAACTCAAATTCAATAAGCAAGTAATTAAGCTCTTGCATACAATTACTAATCAGATGTATAAATCCCGTGATTCCAACTCTCAGATGTGAATTCAGTAATAAATGAAAATAAAACCAAATTGAAAACTTACTAATGGGTTGCCTCCCAAGAAGCGCTTGTTTATAGTCATTAACTTGAATTCTGGAGATCTGATTCACTCTGGACGAAAAGGAGAACTTGCTCTAGAACAAGTCTTAGTGTCTCTCTTCCTCATTTTGTTGATAAAAGCCCTTGCAGAAGCTTCCCCTTTGTCTTTCATCTCTGGATCACATAGCACCCTGACCTTGTTGAAAGGCTGTAGACTTTCTTTGCAACATACCATATACTCAAGACTTCCCTCATGACATCTCTAAGGAACCAGCGACAAGAATATGCATCTTCCTTCTTTTTCTTTTTCTTTTTCTTCTTCCTGGCTTTTGCCCCAGACTTAGGCTTTTCATTCTTGGGTTGCTCTAAAATTCAGAGAGTATTGATTGATGCTATTAGACGAGTGTCGATCAACGCTTATGCAGTCTCGCATTTTGATTCAGCTGTAGGTGCTGGATCTTCAGATGGTGCTATGCAGAAATGAACTCCTCGTTTTTGTCGTTCTCCATAGGATCATAAAAGACAGTTTCATCAACATTAGTAAGGAACATCTTATTCTTATTCAGATCACAAACTTCCCTCACTGCAGCCATAAAGGCTTTGCCAAAAAGAAAGAAGATTCTCGACCAGATTTGATCTCCACAACGTGAAGGTCCACATGGACATTGCATTCCCCTATCTCTACTTTAACATTCTTGATCATGCCGCTTGAGTTTGCATTGGAGTTATCCTTGAAGGTGAAACTATCTTGAGAGGGTTCCACGTTTAATCCTAACAGTCCAGCAGTGTCTTTGGCCATGATGATGACTGCAGATCCAGTATCGTAGAGGACGTAGGGAAATCGTGGCCATGTATACAGCAGGGAATCAAAAACTTCCCACGGTCTTGTTCATTCTTCAGTGTCTTCTTGAGTCTACGGCTGACCTTGTTAAAAAGTAACTCAATGTCCTTATTTTTCTCCTTGCTCTCTCTGAAGAAATTTCCATGTATGTATTGATGATAGGGATCCTCGAAAGACATATCCGTAGGAAACCTTTTCACTCTCTTGTGAAAACCATCAAGTTCAACTTTGTTAGCTTCTCTCCTGAGGTATTTGGGAACATAAGGTTTCCTAGATTTCACCCGCTTCTCTGGAATTATTTCTTTCGTTGCCTTCTTATCCATGAAAAATTCATGTCCGTCCACCTGGTGTAGGTTGACACTATTGATACTCTCAACGAGAGAGGTATCAACTGGGGTCGATTGCTCTTGTTCTGGTGCATCGGCAGGTTGATGATTATTGTTCACTTCTAGTTGTTGATCAATTCCCTACTGTTGGTGTCGATCGATGTTGTTCATGTTAACACAGCATGTGATGGGAGGATGCGCTATCGTGTGGCAAAGTATGAGTGGCTCTGAATTCTCACCGTTCCTAGGTACTCTTCAATGGGTGTCGATCGATTGTTAGATGATGTTGTTGATCGACACCACTTCGAACTGCCAAATGACATAATATATTTCGACTATAAAAGCACCTTCTTCCAGCTTCTCATGCTCGATTACTTCCCTAATGTCATTATCTAAGATGTCATCAACTTGGTGCCTCTCGCTTTCCTCATCTTTCCCGTTAAACAAAGCTTCTTGCTTTTCACAGCCTCTGCAGTTTGAAAAACCAAGGTATCTAGCATTGTGACATGCGCTTTCAAGGCTTCAAATTTCCCATTCAGCTCTATGTGGAAAAATTTCAACCTCTGACTGAAATATGCACTCGTCATTTGATGAATTACTAAGACTTTTTCCATTATAGATTTCATCCTCTGATATGGCCCTTAGAAATGGCTCCATCAATGTGATTCACATCCTTCTCTGCAGCCTGTTCCACCATCAAGATTCATGAACATAACCAATTTTGGCTTTGACCTCATAGACCTTATTACTATCCAATGCAGCTGATTTCTTCATGTGCATATATGCATTCCCGGTACTGTTGCTACACACCAAGTTCTTAATCAGCTTCTTAGCTTCTTCTAGAGTCTTTGTCTGGTTTTTTCCTCCGCTTGTGCCATCCAGCATCAACATATAACGTAGATGAATACCCTGAAGAAGATTCCCAAAAGATGAACCTCCATGAAACCATGATGTGGACAGTCCCTTTGGTAATTCCTAAACCTGTACCAAGAGCTTCTGAATCCTTCAGTAGGTCCCTTAGAGAATGTCCAAATTTTATTCCTCAGCTCTTCAGACCTTGCACCATTAAATAATTCAGTTAGAAAAGTGTCGTTGACATCGTTCCAGGTAGTTAGAGATCCTGGTGGTAGAAGGATGTAGTATTCTGGTTCTTTCATGCTCCTGGATGCCAGACACAAAATCATTGAGTGATTCAATATGGTCCATGGAAATTTCATGAGGAAGATCACGAAAAGGGTGCTGACCCACATAAGAGTAGTATGCGGGTCTTATCTGGCCGTCAAACCCCTGGATTTCTGGAGGTCGAATCGCAGACCTGTCAGCATAGAATTGACTAGTCCTGATCAATTCTGTTATTGATCGTTTCTCATGGATTACAACCCCATGTGCATCTAATTTCTGACCTGCTGCATTAGACAAATGAGCCTCAGGGTCATGCATGTATTCCCATTCCTAGTCAGAATAAGTGTCGCAACCATCTATGCTTGTGGGTTACAATTGATCGATGGTAGAGTAGAAGTGTTGATCGATGTTCGTCCATGAGTAGTGTCGATCGACGAGGAAGTGTCGGCATCGATCGAAGAGGAAGTGTTGGCATCGATCAATGCTAGACATTTCTCTCTGCGGATAGTGCGTTCAATAGTTATTCGTTCTGAGAAAAGTAGGTCTTTTTCCTTATTGCTCCTTGTACTGCTCTGCATGCACCTGAAAGACAAGAAGAATGTTTTACGTAAGTAACTAAAACAGAATATAAAAACTAGACTGAACTTATTAACCAAGTCTAATGGCGAATCTTCGCTCCTTGGCAACATCGTCAAATTTGATATCACTCAAATTACCCTAAGTAGTGATTTTTACTCTCTCAAATAAGAGGTTCAGTTGTAGTACTTAAGGATCATATCCACATGGAGCGTGAGCTCACAATAGACTTTAGATAATAATATTAAGCTAGGCAATCAATATTAATACAGTAAAATAATAAACAAGTAAGCAGGTGTTTGGTTTGTAAACAATAAGATGAAATAGCTAGATCTAGGGATTTATCAATCAATAGATTTAAAACACAAATAAAGGATGCTAAGTATTTTATAGATTCAATTCGAGAACTCGAATTCAATAAGAAATTCATTCAGATCTTGCATGCAATTACTAATTAGATGTCTAAATCCCGTGATTCCAACTCTCGTATGTGAATTCAGGAAGAGTGTGGATCGATACCAATTTTTAAGTATCGATAGACATTTCTTTAGACAAGTATTAACGTACAGATCGATAACGTTCAAATAAACCCTAGAAGAACTCTCGTATGCGCCTAGTTATCTAATCCACACAGGTTTCGAGTTTTGTTAATTGATTGCACTCTCGTACCTCTCAGTTGTCCTATGATTCAAGGTTCAAGTAATCAGTCACGCTCTCGTGTTATTCCACTACTCTAGATCCTAGTATTAGAGGCCACCCTGGTGTAGAAATCGATAGATAACCTAGCAATCCTAATTTATCATCAGTTTGATATTAAGCTCATGAAATCCCTAAACCTAATAAGAGGATTACTCAGATATGAAAGCAATAATACAAATCATAATCTGAAATAATAATAGATATAGAAATCAATGATAAAACCAATGGAGTTCCAGATCAATCTCTGAAGGCGAATTGATCTATCTCTCTAGACCTAAAACAATGAAGAGAATATAAAAAATAAAAAAGCCTAGCTATCAACAATGGTTTAGAAAACATAATATATGGTTTAAACTCGTCCAGGGCATTCTAGTAATTTGTGGTGGTTATGGGCTTAAGGCGGTGCTAAATATAATCGGACCGTGTTATGGCATTACCTCTGATTGACACCAAGGGTGCTCTGTGTGGGAACCAAAATTCACACCGTCGATTTTCGTAAATTAAGAAAGTCAAGAACCCTAACTTTCCCTAAGGTCCCAGATTCTCGGTGAGAGCAAACGACAAGTAATCGAGTAAAATTGGAAAACATGAAAAAATAACAAAATGAATTTAGAAAACAATTAAATCTTTATTTTGAATTTGCGTACGAGCGCTCCAGAGACAAAAGCGTACATGAACCTTGTCTGGAAACATGATCACAAAGGAATTCATATAACATAAGCATTAAAAAGAGACTAAATTTGCTAGCTCTACCACCTATGTCAAGAAAAACATATGTGGCTTCAACTCGCTTAGCAATAAACAAAAAAAGGTTTGAAGGATTTGGGACTGAACCTTAACAAAAGGCTGCCTATGTACCGCTTTCGAGGATCAAGTCGGACGTAGTTCAATTAATAGAGTGGACCAAGAGATCAAACTGACGTAGCAAGTTTTTCTGGTAATCGAGTGCCAGTCATAGAAACCGAGCTTGTCGAGAATAAAGCTTGTAGATTCTAAGGAAATCAGAATCATCGAACACAGATGGAGAAACGTCTGACTATAACTCTGTCCCTCTAGCCACCTAAGTTCTAATTTCTAATAATCTAACAGAGCTTCTCTAGGTCTCCATCCCTGATTCTCTGCACCTTTAGCTTCAACTCCCCTTATATATGCCTTCTGGGTTGGTTCTCCTTTCCTTTTTTTCCCCTAGTCGAGTTTATCGCTTCGCGGAAACATTTTTTTTATCTCGATCTTCATCATTATCTTGGAAACTTGACATTTATCTTCCGATTTGGCGAGACTTATATTCTTCTGCGAGTAAAGATACGCCGTCATAACATTGATGGGCTCAATTTCTATGGAATCGCAAGTGGGTCTTTAGCCGCGTTCTAGGCCTCTTTGGGCCGTATTTCGACATAAATGTTTTACAATTTCTTCGAAAGAACGTTTAATGATACGACGTCTCTTTATCTAGAAGGTAACACTTCTCGTATAGTTTAGACAACTGTGGTGTTGACTTGACAGTTACCGCTTATACGATAACCATGAACTTCGTTCGGGAAAATGAGTCTTTGCGGTTTTTATCGTAAAGTTCCAATGGTAACTACGATTGAAACGAAACGAAGAGGCATTTCGATCGAGATTTGAGAGAGAAGCCAATGGGTATGGCTCTCACGCGCCATATGGCGACCTGGGAGCTGTATTTGGCGACTCGTACTTTCTTTAATCTTAAAATCTCAACGAAAACTCCGATTGAGACGAAACAAAAAGCATTTTGATCGTGACTAAAATGTTTTGGATAATATTAGGTTTGATGATAGTCTAGGTATTAGAAAGAAGGCTTAAACAAAGAACAAGTCTAAAATGTAATCATGTTTAGAAGTCTAAGAGAGGATTATGAACTGTCTGAATATTATTTTTTCGACAGAGGTTACAATATATAGAGGAAGGATTAGGGTGAGGAATTAGATAAGGTTACAACGGATAGAAGACTAAGCATGTGTAGTCAAGGTTCAGGAAGGAGCCTATTCAAAACTTGGTCGAGAGCCTTCACATGTGAGATAGCCAAAGGTATCTTGACCAGATGCTCTTCTTTTCCTAGCCATGTGAGGCCAGCCTGTCAACGCGCGCTTCCTTATCCTTGTGTCGAGCCAGAACTGGAGTGGTAAATGATAAATGTAACTTCTGGGTCAGGTTACATTTACCTCGGGTAACTTTCAACCATGATCATATGGGTCCACCAGTTGTAGGGCTTGTACGGGTTTTCTGTACGGCCTTGTACGGACACTCAATTCAAGTCCTCTTCACTTCTTCAGACTTCCTCTATCAATGAAACACCTCTTCTTCAAAACTCCCCCTCAAGGCTTGAACAAGGGAACCGGTCAAGCTTGGATGCCATGAGATCTCCCTCATTAAAAACCTTGCAAAGAAAACCCTCCTTAGGGATAAAATCTCAGCAAGGAAAAGAGTAAAGACCTCATGGCAAAGGGGATCAACCTCTTCTGGTGAGGCCCATGAGTCCAAGTCTCGTGTGGATGGAATCAATAGGCTTCTGCCTAGCTGCCTTAGTGAAACATCAGCTAGTTGATCTTCACTTCGTTGTGTAGCAAGGTAAGATGTCTCCGGATACAATCATTGCCTCACCTTGTGCAATCAACTTCAATGTGCTTTTCCTATCGTGGAACACCGAGTTGGATTCAATGTGGGATGGAAGCTTGGTTATCACAATGCATGGTCATGGGTGTGGCCTGCTCAATCCCAAAGTGCTTCAGTATACCCTTGATCCATACTAGCTCATTTGTAAGCTTCAACATTGCTCTATACTTGGCTTCTGCACTAGAGGCATGATACCACCTTCTGCTTATTGCTCTTCCATGTAACCAAGTTCCCAGCAATGAAGGTGCAATAACCAGTGGTCGAATTCCTATCCATCCTGTCTCCAGCCCAATCCGCATCACAATACCCAACCATCTCAGTATTCTCATTGCATCCCATCCAAACTCCTTGGTCTGGTGATCCATTCAGTACATGAGTAGACGGTTCACCATGTTCCAATGATGCTCCTTTGTCCTTGCATGTGTTGACTCACCTGGTTCACAGCAAAGCATATATCAGGTCATGTGATAGTCAAGTAAATCAACTTACCAACAAGCTTTCTATAAAGCATGGCATCTTGGAATGGTGGACTGTCTTCTATCTCCCCCTCTCGTGGTACTTTGTATCCATCCTACAATGGTGTCTTGGCTGTCTTTCCTCCTTGTATACCTGCATCCTTCAAAAGATCAAGTGTATACTTTCTTTGGGACAGAAATAAACCTTCCATGGATCTGCATATCTATATTCCAAGGAAGTATTTCATCTCTCCCAAGTCTTTGATTTCAAACACAGATTTCAGATACTCTTTGGTAGCTTGTATACCTTATTTGTCACTTCCATTGATGATGATATCATCAACATACAACTAGAAGAAAAATGATACCTGAGGGTGTGATGAGGGTGAAGAGAGTGTGGTCGAGCTCTGATTTCTTGAAACCTCTCCCATTCAATGTGGTGCTTAGTTAGTTGTACCATGTCCGTGGAGACTGTTTGAGACAATAGATAGCTTTCTTCAACCTCAAAACATTCCCTTCCTTCACTAAGTGCCTCTAACCCAGGAGGAGGATACATGTAAACCTCATCTTTAAGTTCCCTTGAAGAAAAACATTCTTCACATCCATCTGCCAAAGACCCCACTTAAGGTTCACTGCCACTAACAACAACTATTCTGATGGTGTGAAGCTTTGCAACCGGAGAAAATGTATCTAGATAGTCTTCACCATAAGTTTGAGTGAATCCTCTTGCCACAAATATGTTCTTCTTCCTGTCAATCTTCCCATTTGCAAGATACTTAAAGATCCACCTACTAGATACTGGCTTCTTCCATCCTTGGTAGTTCACTTTTATACCAAGTGTCATTTTTGATAATTGCATTTGCTTCAGCACCAACTGATTCTTTCCATTATTTGTCCTTTATTTCCTCCTCATCAGACTGTGGAATGTAACTATCATCCAGACTGATCATGAACCGTGCAATGCTCTTCAGGGTAGTGAGCAAGTGAACACACAACTTGAGAAGGATGTTCCACAGCTTGTGCATTATAGTAAGTCCTTGCACCCAATGAGTTGGCGGTTCCTTCCTTAACCTTGCACTTCTTCTCAAACCATGTCGCTCCTCTGCATGTCCCTGATCATCTACTTGTTCAACAACCATATCTTTCCTCAGTAAAGCGCCTCCTATGGAAAGAATCCATTTCGTTGGTCCCATATGGTTCACCCGGCCTTGGTCGATGTTGTCTACCCGGCTGTCTTGGTCGATCTGGTCAATTTGGTTCACCCAACTGTCATGGTCGATCTGGTTCACCAGGCTCATCTAGATATTTTTATTTCCCCCCAGCATAGTTTCCAGCCTTTTCCTCAACTTCTTCTTGTTGTTTTCACCTTCACCTTGATCATGAAGGTCCACCTGACTCGGTCTAGGTTCATCTCATGGTCGAGGTGGGGTGATTGTGGTGCACCCGGCCGTCTTGGATGTTCACTCTTTGGTTCTCAGTAAACACCAATACGAAGTCCTTCTAGGATCATTCTCATATTAGTTGCGCTATCGATTCTTTGGGATAACTCCTCCAAGTCTGTCCACTTCTTTTCTTCATTGTAACCTTTTGTTTCCACAAACTTCACCTCTTTTGAAACTAACACCCGTCTACTCACTGGATCATAGCATTTATATCCTTTCTGCGTAGCTGAATACCCAATAAACATAGCCTTGACTCTCCTTGCTTCAAGATTGTTCTGTAGTTCACCAGGGACTAGCACAAAGCAATGACATCCAAACACCCGGAGATAATCTAATGGAGGCTTGTATTTGCCTCGCACCTCAAAGGGAGACTGGTCTTGAATAACCTTGGAGGGGATACAGTTGATCAAGTTGCATGCAGATGCCACTGCATCACTCCAGACTCGTTTTGGGACATTGGAGTGAAATATCATTGACCGTGCCACCTCCATAAGGTGCCTAATTTTTTCCCTCGGCCACACCATTTTCTTGAGGAGTGTAAGGGCAACTTATTTTGATGTAATATTCCTATGTTGAGCAAGGTGTTATTGAAAGCATGGCTTGTATACTCCCCACCATTATCTGATCTAAAATTTTAAGCTTAGCA
>CAJHQP010004974.1:0-50004 GCA_905132765.1 Moricandia arvensis | reverse complement strand
GTATCATTGTAAATCAAAAGACTGTTAACTTTGGCAATCTGGAATTTGCAACCGGGTGGGTCGTGGTCGTTTAGACTGTTTTTACTGTACTTTTGTGTTGCCAAATGAAGGTACTCGTTGGACATATATATAAAATCCACCGAAGATAGTTCGGACGATAACTGGTGTGAAAAGTGTTTTGTGGAAGATAAGACAAACCGGAACCTTGTAGGTTTAAGAATGTAACTAAGCAGTTTGATCTTTGCAAAGTCTTGGACAATAAGTCCTTGTATTTACAAAGACAACCAAGAAGAATGTCTGTCTTTGTCTTCTGTATGGCTCACGGACTTCAAACATAATATAAAACTTAATCATATCATATTTCTTCAGCATTCGATGCTACAGAGATCATACCCCAAGGCTATTTTACATTAAAACTGAACAAAGAGACAACAGTACTAACAATAACAATCCATAGTGGTTATTCAGATACATACATATATTTATACAAGGGCAGGTAAAACTCAGTAGTGTCCTAATAGCTCTACTGAGTTGACGTATGAACAGCAGCAACGGTAGATACCATTGTGTCCATACCACACATGTTATGACGTCCCCTGCAGATTTGTAGTAACCATGCTCGCCCCACATCGCTCCCCATGAGTTCTTTATGATCCAATAAGGCTTCTCCTTGAGACGGATTGGTGCATAACCCGCTGAACCAACCCAACCAAGAGCACTCCATGATCTTGGCTCTTAGAACAGAGATATGGACACGAGACTCCTCCTATGTAAGTTTGCATCCACATTGCATTGATGGCAACTGTAGAGCAGAACAAAGAATGCTTCAAATATCTGATTCTTTGAAAATTTGTACAAAGAAAAAACGTTTTGGTTAAAGAACTTACTAGCAAGAGGACCATGATGGACTAGATTTGCAGCGATTTGATCTTCATCCGCAGAGACAACGCTGAAATTAGACACTCTGGCAGCGATCATGCTCTTGTCGAACTTGCAGCCGGAATTGTCATGTCCTGTATAAGGATAATCTGTTTCTTTCATAAGGCCACCAGCTTTGAGAGTGTACTCAAAAGCGTTGTTCATTAGTCCTCCATTGCAACCGGAGTCACATGAATTGGCTTCTCTGGATCACACTGCAGTAAACACAAAGAATTTTAATGCCAAAATTAGGTACAACCATTTACCAAACACATCAAAAATGATTATGTCAATGAGGTCACAATCTTGAAACAATCTGAAGAACCAAACAAAGAATTAGGTTTGAGAATTTATAACTGAACCAATATCTGAATCAAACTGGTACCCAAAAAATTTGGAAACCCGAAAAAACCAAAGCAAATAATATCCGAAAATCCGAACTAGTACCCAAATAAGTATTTGAAACTAAGTAAATTATTTAAATATTCAATTCATATTATTTTAATAAAATCTATAAAAATAGATGAACCCTGAAGTATTATTAACTGAAATCCGAATTGAGTTTGGATCAAAGATGATATTAGACGGAGGTACAAACGTATTACTAACCAAACCGACCCGAACATATACATAAAACTTGAATATGGTCTAGAAGGTTGAACATGAACAAGTATCCAAAAGCTCATGCCTAGAATGAATGATGTAAAAGGAGGGACAAAGCAAACCTCATGGTCACAATCAACGAGCTGCTGCTCACTGAGGCTAACAAGCTCTTAGTCGCCAGAAAGTGTGCTCCTTCAAGAGCTCCCGTTGCGCTAAACGACCGCATGATCCGCACGAACCCTATTTTCCAAATCAAAAACACATATTAATCGAAACTCCCAAAAATGGAAACCTGTCTATTTCAGGTAAACTATTAACCTAACAGAGAGGTCTTTTCACACACCTGGTTTTTAACGGGAGTGACGGCTCCATGATCACGCCAATCAAAATCCGTCGGGAGGGTCACTAGTCGGAAGGATCGGCGCCTTCTGAGCGTCGCTGGGAAGACGTAACCTCCGTTTCAGCCCAAGATACTTCCGGGCGAACTCCTTCGGAGTGAGATCTGAGAATTGCGTAACGCCGTGTACGGCTGACGGATCGAGAAGCTGGTGACGTCTAGCTCTCCGTAGATTGGCCTTGAAGACACGGAACCGATGATCGTGCTCCGCCTGAGTCGCGTAAGTCTTCTCGTACTTGGACTTGAACAGAGAGAAGTGGTGCTCGGCGTTGAGTAGCTGCTCATTCGTATTCTTCCGGGACGACTTGCCTGATCGGGTTATCGAAACTGTCTTCCACTACCTCGCCGGTGATGGCGACAAAAAGAGCGGCGGATATGAGGAAGAAGATGATCACACGATCCATTCTTTCCAAGAGATAAGGAAGGAGAGTCTTTGGGATAACAAGGTGGTTAAATAGACTGGTTAAGAACACGTGGCGTAATATAATTAGCTGTATTGATTGATAATAGCGACCACATGGGAAGTGACACGTTACATGTTGCTTCTAATATCTTCGCCTTCGTCAGCTATGACGATATTCTTTTGTCTATTGTAATTTCAGGAAAACGTTGAGGGTAAATTAGTAATTAGCGTTAATTCTCCAGTTCTCTCTCTTTCGTGACTAGGATCGACTCTCTCTCAAGTCCAAATCGTAGGTGACTGAGAATCTCTCCGGTTGTTTTTTTTTTTGTTCAGTTATGGAGGTGAGATCGGATTTACGATCGACTTCGTTGTCATCTATCCTGTTCGTTGCGCTTCTCACTGTTCTAAGCGGACTCGTTTCCTGGACTGAGTCGGCTCAGCAACCTTTCCGCCGCGAGCCGGGTCACCCTCACTGGCATCACAGCGCCTTCCTCGACGTACGAGAGAGTGTGCGATCCGATGTCCGCCGCATGCTACACTCCCGTGCCGAGGTGAATTTCCACTTGAAATAATGTGAATCACAATCATCATAACCACTAAATCTGGATTAGCTGAATCGTCGTGTAATTGGCTTTATGGAGTCAGGAAGTTCAATTAAAAGCGTTGAGCTCATGATCATAACTCTAATCGTACTTGTGGTTGTGAATGTTGTTTGCATTCAAATGATTTGCATCTTTAAGGATCATATGTACACATAGAGAATTGAATTTCGCATCTACTTGTTCGTGTTCAGGTACCATTTCAGGTTCCTCTAGAAGTGAATATAGTCCTTGTTGGTATGAATGGGGATGGAGGATACCGATATGCTGTGGTTCCGCACAAACTAGAGGAGTTCTTAAGAGTTAGCTTCTCGACTCATAGGCCCTCATGCCAAGAGACGGGAGAGCCGCTTGATATTGAACATCGAGTGGTTTATAACGTGTTTCCTGTGAGTATTTTACACATCTTAAACCACTCTTTACGATTTTGTATTGTTTATTTTCTGCCTTGCTGTATTAGTATTGTGGAATATTGTATGTGTAGGTTAGTTTTTCTTCACGTTTTGGATTGTTAACAAACTAAGCTATGCAAGTTCTGGAATCTTATTCTTGCTTCAACTGTCTGGCATTTTGCATCTTGAGTCGGATTTTTTTCTGTGCATGTAGTTTTATGTCCTCAATAATAAGTCGTATAGACTCAATAGTTCTGATGCAAATATTTACCGTGTTCCCATTGGGCTATTCGTCAAATATTCATCATGAGTTTCTGGTTGTTAGGTTGGGCAACCTGAATTAATAGCTCTGGAGAAGACAGTGAAAGAAGCCATGGTGCCTGCTGGGACTGCACTAGAGGTTGATGTGATCTTATCATATCAAATTACATCTCCATTATAACAAATTCACATACACACGCATGTACTATGTATATATGCTGATGAAATGTTGCTGTAAAACCTACGTTTAATGTATATAACATGAACTGGAATTTTTTTTTGTCATTTAGGCTGATTTTGGAAGACACTTACCTGCCTATGACGTAGAGGCAACAAAAGTTGAGAGCGCATTTAACCGGCTGTACTCGTATATTTTTGATATGGAAGTGGGAGCTGGATCAGCTGGCACAGCGGATAAACCCATACCTAGTGCCATATTTGTAGTGAATTTTGATAAGGTATGGCTTCCAGTGCTGTTCTTATTTCTTAAATCTTGCGTGTAGTATGCAGCATGTCCAAATGTTTACTTGCTTTTGTTTTTGTTTGGTGGATAGTTGATGACGCCTTCTTGGGTTGATGAACCTCATATTTCTTTCTTGTAGATGTTTGTTTTCTTCTCGTGTTTGCTCAGTTCAGTAACTGATATATCATGCTCGGTTCTTTATCTGCCCCTTTATTTTATTAACTCATTATTCAGGTACGAATGGATCCTCGAAATACAGAGATTGATTTAGACAGCTTGATGTTTGCAAAGCTACCCGAGCTTAGTGATGCAGACAAGGAGAAACAGGAGGCAGATTATATTTATCGATACAGATACAATGGTGGAGGAGCATCCCAAGTTTGGCTTGGATCAGGCAGGTAAGCTCATCTTCATTTTTCTTTCCTCTGTCGCGGTAAAATATGGATAAAAGTACCCAGTGGGTTCTTCCTTGGTATCCCTATGAGTGATATGTTTGTGCCATTAGATGTGATCAAACATAATTTACCACTCTATCATGGAAGCATTACATTTATATAGGTACCAACATATTATGCAGAAGAAGAAAGAAGATGTGTAATATGATTTCCCCTTTTCTGATTATAGACAGACCAGAAAAAAAAAAATAACTCTCGAGGAATACAGAGAAGACAGACACTTATTATTACTTTATTTCACTTTGGCAATCATATAATATGATAGAGATCGTTTTTTTTTGTCTGAAATTAGTATCCAAGATAGTGTTATCCAAACTATTTGTATTCTTATCTGATATAATTTTCCAGTAAGCTCTCAATTTGGTTCTATTTCTAATTTATTTTTCTCTTTTTGATAGATACGTTGTCATAGATTTGTCTGCGGGGCCTTGTACATATGGGAAGATTGAAACTGAAGAGGGAAGTGTCAGTCCTAGAACATTGCCAAGGATACGGAACATTGTGCTTCCAGGAGAAGTTAATTCCGTGGTCATCAGTCTACCCATGACATTTTCTCTGGTCAGTTAGCAGCATTAGTAGCTACTACAATTGAGCACGTTATAGCTCCTGATGTCAGGTAATATGATACCCGAGACTTAACTTATTTCTAGCAATAAAAATAATGCTTAGGTGATTCATTCTGCGTGCGGCCAGGTTTGAGACAGTTGATCTTGCAACTAGAGTGATGGTACCAATCATTGTGCTCCAAAACCACAACCGATATAATATCATGGAAAGAGGACACAATTACAGCATAAATATTGAAGAGATAGAATCCGAGGTAAAGGTTTCTTGCATTAAATGAGTGATGTACATGAAATACTTGACTCTCTGATCTTTTTCGTTTTCTTCTCTGAATGGTGTTTGGATCCCTGAGTCAATATGGTTAGTGAAAAGACATGTTAGACAAGTTTACTGCTATCAGAAAGTCATCACCGATGCTATTTTCGAAAGTACGCACAAGGATTTGACTGTATAGGTTTTCACATGCTAACTTTCCAGAGTCGTTGCAGGTAAAGAAAATGATTCATCATGGGCAAGAAGTAGTGATCGTTGGAGGGGCTCATCCATTACATCGCCATGAAAAGTTAGCTATTGCTGTTTCTAAAGCCATGCGTGGGCATTCCCTTCAGGAAACTAAGACGGACGGAAGATTCCATGTGCATACCAAAACATACCTAGATGGTGCCATCCTCAAAGAGGTGAGTTTCAATAGTTGGAAATTGTGGTTTCCGAGTTAGGTTAAGCTAGGAAATATTGTTTTAACAGAGACAAATAATAAGTCTTTAACCTTCGGTTGCTCTTCCAAACAGTGAAGCTCGTGATTCTTATTGACCATTGCAGGAGATGGAAAGGTCTACTGATGTTCTAGCTGCTGGTTGCTTGATGTTTCTGACCCTGGACTTTCTAATAAATATTTTCTGCGCCAGGTAAATCTCACAAATTGCTATTCAAATTTCTTTCAGAAGTTCTGTATTTTGTTTCTCAAGGAAAAGATTCCATATTTTTGTACTCAGAGCTGGGATGATGAATCTGAAGGTTCTAGTGATTCCATCGTGAAACACAAGCCTCTCTGGTCATCTTATAGCTCGAAACTTCAGAAGGGAAAGAAAAAGAAGGACGTTAAGAAAAAAGGCGATCTCTACCGGACTTACGGAACAAGAGTTATTCCAGTGTAAGTTGATTAACCCAAACCATCTGGTCGGTATATTCGGTACACTGGCCTAGCAAGAGTGAAAGGTTAAGTGCTTAATTTAAACTTTCATCCGAACTGCAATTCATATAAATATTACTTTGTATGTAGGTTTATACTCTCATTAGCCGATGTGGACCCAATGCTCATGATGGAAGATGAGAGCCTCGTGTGGGCGAGCAGTGATGTGGTTATTGTGCTTCAGCATCTAAATGAGAAAATACCTTTGAGGTGGGCGAAAGTAAAAATAATAGGAACTAGAAAACCGTGATAAACTTGATACTCTGATCATCATATCGATTTTGATTTCTTGTTTTTGCAGTTATGTTTCTGAAACAGAGAGACAGCACGCCATTCCATCACAAGTACAGCGACATATTCTTGCAGGTATAGCTTCTGCTTTAGGCGGTGTAAGTGCACCATACGAAAAGACCTCTCACGCGCATGAAAGACCCGTCACCAATTGGCTTTGGGCAGCCGGTTGTCACCCGTTTGGACCGTTCTCAAACGTCTCTCAGATGAGTCAAATGCTTCAAGATGTTGCACTGGTGAGTCCAACAATCATTATCATGTTTGAAAACAAATTAGCATTGATACCCTTCTGAATATCACGTGAGACATGGTTCTTAATCCGCAGAGGAATACTATCTATGCGCGGGTTGATTCTGCTCTACGCAAAATCCGTGAAACATCAGAGGTAAGCCAAATTGCAGCTAGTAAAAATAGGTTTCTCCTGCAAAGAGTTTATACTTGTAGTTGCTATGTTGTTATAATGTGAACAGGCAGTGCAAAACTTTGCATCTGAATACCTCAAGACTCCACTAGGAGAGCCAGTGAAAGACAAAAAGAACAAAACAAGAACGGAGCTATGGGTGGAGAAGTTCTACAAAAGACAACCACATTGCCTGAGCCTTTCCCGCACGAGCTTGTCGAGAGATTAGAGAAATATCTAGACGTAAGTTTAAAGAAAGCACCTTTTGTTACACTCTTCGATTTCAATTTAACACTAGATGGATTGTTTACGTGCACTCTTTTTTTCTGGTATGTTGGTATCATTAACAAAAGAGTGTAGAGGAGCAACTGGTGGATCTCTCTTCTTTGCTATACGACCATAAACTATACGACGCTCATCTCAACAGCTCAGAGATTCTTCAGACCACCATGTTTACACAGCAGTAAGTCTCTTGTCTGAATACATTTTACTTTTCTTGACCAAAATAAAATGTAACACACAAATAAAAAAATAAACACTGGTTGCAGGTACGTAGAACATGTACTGGAAACAGAAAGGGAGAACATGAGATGCTGTAAGATAGAGTACAAATACACAGTTGGAGTCAAGTCTTATCAAACTTTGGTGTACGGAGGGATACTTATTGCAGGTTTCTTGTCTACTTCCTTGTCATCTTCTTCTCTTCCCCTCCTTCTCGCTGACCTCTGTTCTTGTTTTGCGGGACGTAGATTTTGTAACGGTTGTTTATTGTTGAATCCATGTGACTAGAAATATTTTGACATATGATTTTAGTAATATCATAAATTACTAATTATATAAAGTTGTGTATGCACTTTTTTATATCATATATTTACATAAGGTTTTTGTGTTGTATATGTTGGGTTTTTCACCAAAATCAGAAATTGATTTATGCCAAATCCAAAAAATTGAGCTTTTCTACAAAAACTGGAAATTTGAGTTTTCTAGCTGAAATAAAAAAGATATTATTTTTCGTTCAAAGTCGAAAATTGTGTTTTTCTGTCAAATACTGTAAAATCAAGTTTTTCATTGAAACTAAAAGTCTGAATTGTTTTATCGAAATCCTAAAATCAATTCCGTTGATACTAGAAATTTGGGTTTTCCAGCTGAAACTAGAAAATGGAGTTTTTCCGCTGAAAGATTAGCATATGGCCCATGCATAAATCGATCCAAATTTTTTTTAAGTTAAAAAAAAAAAACATGTGAGTGGTGCTCTAACAAAGAACCGCGTGAATTTATCAAACATTTTGCATCACATCACACATCACTCTCTCTTTTTCTTGTTTTCTTTTGTTTTTGCTTCCAAACGTTTCTCTCTAGTTGCCGTACAACGATCTTGTGAACAGTTTTCTTTTTAAGAGCATGTTTAATGGAGTTGCTTAGGAGGGTTGTTTAGGGGGAGGGTTGCTTATTTTGAAGAGAGAGGGTAGGTTAAGTTGCCAAAATAAGCAACCCATTTAGCATGGTTCTTGCACTGTTCACGGGTCCCACTGACACGTGGCGGCCCGTGAGTGGTTCGTTTTAATTTTTTTTTTTTTTTTAAAATCAAAAGAAAAAAAAGAAAAAAAATTAAAATAAGCAACCCTCTTAAGCTACCCCATTAAACATGCTCTAAGTTTCTTCCCTTGACTACTACGCCATTTTTCGGTGGCGCGTGCAAGCTCCACACCTCCTTTATGATTAATCAGGGCTCACGAACGTTGTTGTTCTTCAATTTTCATAAACTTTAAGCTAATATGAATAATTTAATTTAATTTAATTTAAACGTTACTGAAAAACAATCTAGTGAGATTAATTTGATAAGAATGGTATGGGGGGGGCATAATGTTTGAATATGTATATAGTGGAGTATTTGCCAAACAAGACTCAAAACTTGACTTTAAATGTAAAAGTATACCATAACTCAAATTAAATGAAAAAGTAACTCAAACACTAGTAAAATTACAAACATTCACTCGTGACTAAACAAAAAAACAGTATTGTTATTTACTATTATAACTCTGCGAGTGAGAAAACTTTCAGAGAAGTTTTCTGAGAAGACTTATCTGAAAGTCTTCTCATGATGTAGATCTTAAAATAATTTATAAATTTTATAAAAATATATTTTGATAGTTAAAAACCTAATATTGTAATCATAGACATTTATAAATGATGTAAATTTAGATTTTCTAAAATTGAATAGTTTTCAACATAGATAAGTGAATGTAAGTTAGTCATGATATTCTTTGGTTTTGAGTTTGATAACTATGTTATAGTATTGTATATGTTTTTAAGGTTAGATTGAGGTATTTTAATATATTTTTTCAAAAACTAAGTTTGACCTATATGTGTTTAGTTTGTATATATTAAACATTTTATAAGTTTATTTTAAGTTTAATAAAGTTTTTGTATTTGATTTAGTAATATATTTGATTCATGGTTTTGGAAGACTTAAATTTTCGAAGATATAATGCAATAGAAGATTTACTGGAAGACTTAACTACAATTTCCCGCTTAAAATTTTAGAAAAATTTAGGTTTCCCGCCTATTGTTAAGTCTTCTAATAAATATTCCATAAGTCTTTCAGTTGAAGTCTTAAGTCTTCTAGTAGAAGTCGTAAGTCTTCCATAAAATCTAGTGTATTAGATCTTAAAAATAATTTAATAATTTCGTAAAAAATATTTTGGTAGGGGAAAAATCATAATCATCTAATTATAGACATTTTAAATGATATAAATTTAGATTTTAAAGTTTATTTAAGTTTATGAAGTGTTTTTTCTAAATAGTTAGTTATTTTGAGTTTAATGTATATGTTACTTAAGTCTTCCAACAAATAATGTACTAGAAGATTTCCGCGGAAGTCTTCCCGGTGAATAGTAAACTTAGGATCTAGAAGGCTTTTAAGTAATTCTTCGAGGATGTATTCTATTAGAAAACTTACTTAAACGTCTTCTGATCAAAAATATTTAATTTTATTGGAATTTTGTTTTTTATATAAAGAAAATTTACACATTATCTCTCTTCCTCTCAAATGGCTGCAACAAAATGTAATTTTCTCATTTCAAAACTCTCCAACGTCTCTCTAGTTTGTTTGAACTTAAAAACCAAACTTTATATCAATTTCTCATTTATCTCATGTTTCTGACTTATTTATTTTGTTTTTGTAGG
Source organism: Moricandia arvensis (assembly GCA_905132765.1). NCBI lineage: Eukaryota > Viridiplantae > Streptophyta > Magnoliopsida > Brassicales > Brassicaceae > Moricandia > Moricandia arvensis. The sequence continues at coordinate 39,883 of CAJHQP010004974.1, read as the reverse complement.
TTTTTCATCGCATGGTTCTCATCTTCCACTTCTTTGAAGGTAGATATATAAGTCATATTTTATAATTTGGTAACTTCTTATTGCTTAAAGTTCTTAACTTTTGAGAACTCTTTTGTTGTTTTAAGTTCTTACCTTATCTTTGAAGCTTTTCAATGTTTTGAAGTCAATTGAATGCTTTTGGATATGCAAGTTTTTCAGATCTGAGACGATTTAGAAGATTTTCATGGAAGTCTTCTCGGAAGTCTTCCAACAAATAATGCGTTAGAAGACTTCATCAGAAGTCTTCTGGACGAATAATAAATTTAGGGTCTTGAAGACTTTCAAGTAAGTCTTCCAGGAGATATTCTATTAAAATATTTTCAAGTAAGTATTTCATAAAAAAACTATACTTTATATTAATTTCTCATTTTTATCTCATGTCTTTCTCACTGGTTTATTTTGTTTGGATATGCATGTTTTTCAGATCTGAGACGAGTTGGAAGACTTTCATGGAAGTCTTCTCGGAAGTCTTCCAACAAATAATGTAAAAGTTTTTTGCGGACGTCTTCTGGGCGAATAGTAAATTTAGGGTCTAGAAGACTTTCAAGTAAGTTTTCCAGGATGTATTCTATTAGAAGACTTTCAAATCAGTCTTTCACAAAAAATTAAACTTTATATTAATTTCTAAGTCTTATCTCATGTCTTTCTCACTAATTTATTTTGTTTGGATATGCAGGTTTTTCAGGTCTAAGACGACTTGGAAGACTTTCATGGAACTCTTCTCGGAAGTCTTCCAACAAATAATGCATTAGAAGATTTCCACAGAAGTCTTCTAACGGAGTCTTCTCTCATGTTATGGAGTCCAAACTAGTTTTTGTAGATGAATGATTTATAATAATTTTTTTATGGTCGTTTTGTGATTTTAGGTGTACTCTTTAATTGTGAATTATTTGTAAATTTAAAGAGATATTAATGAAAAAAATTGGTAAATATATTCATGTCTACAATAATATTTTTCCAAAAGTACTTGACATTATTAAAGTTCTTGATACAAATTTAATAGCAAAACACAATACCACAAAAAATTAGTCAGATTTACTACGGCCAAGGGAGAATACTTTTCAAAAAAACTTAGCTAAATTCACCAAATATCAAATGTTACATAAATACTTGTTAGAAGACTTATAATTAAATTTTGTAGGAAGTCTTTTAACAAGAAGACGTTAGAAGACTTTCCAAAAGACTTATAATTAAGTCTTCTGGGAAGTCTTCTAATGTCTTTTTGTTAGAAAACTTATAATTAAGTTTTATGAGAAGTCTTCTAACAAAAAAACGTTATAAGACTTTCCAGAAGACTTATAATTAAGTCTTCTGGAAAATCTTCTAATGTCTTCTTGTTAGAAGACTTATAATTAAGTTTTATGGGAAATCTTCTAACAAGAAGACATTAGAAGACTTTCCAGAAGACTTAATTATACGTCTTCTGGAAAGCCTTCTAATGTCTTCTTGTTATAAGACTTATTAATGTTTCTAGCTAGTGACAGAAGTCTTGCATTCAGGTCATTTTTGCAATTGAAAATTTCCAAAAGAAGACTTTCGTGGAAATCTTCCAAATTTTTTTTGTTGACAAAATATTTAGGAAGACTTTGAGGGAAGTCTTCCCGGATAAACATGTTAGTTTTTCAATTGACTAATTAGTGTCAGAAATTTAACTTTCTCCAGAATACTTACCAGTAAGTCTTCCAACAGAAGACTTTCGTGGAAGTTTCTGGACTTTTAAATTAAGTCTGCTTACGGTCTGTGGAAGTCTACGTAGGTTACTTTTACAATTGATTATATTTGAATTTTTTGGAGAAGACTTTCAGGAAAGTCTTCCGCTGGAAGACTTCCCTGAAAGTCTTCTTTCGCTACCTTATGTTTGACCAGAATCACTCAATAAAAATCTGGAAATTTTCCAATTTAAATTAAATGTTCAAATTTATATTTTCAATTGCAAAAGTAACCTACGCAGATTTCCACGGACCGTAAGCAGACTTAATTTAAAAGTTTGGAAGACTTCCACGGAAGTCTTCTGTACACAGTCAAATTTCTGACACAGATCGGTCAATTACAAAATTAACATGTTTATCTGGGAAGACTTTCAGGGAAGTCTCCCTAATTTTTTTTGTCAACAAAGAAATGTTGGATGACTTCCACGAAAGTCTTCCTAAAAACATACACACAAAGTCAATTACAAAACTAACTTATGCTTTCACCATCTTCTCTGTCTAGAAGACTTACGCGTAAGTTTTCTCTGTTGAGAAGACTTACATGTAATTTTTCTCGCGAAAACATTTGGGTAAACTATTCGATTCATACCCTAAACCACTGAGAAAACTTGCTTAGTTGTCCAAGTACAAAAAAACTCACCAAGACAACTACTCGATCGTTAATGACCAGGAATCATGAGCTTCAATGGCTATATGAACCTTAAAACTTTAGAATCAATAACCTTAATTTTTTTGGATGAATATAAAGAGAAATTGAGAAATTGTGGATAAGATATGAGATAGAATGAGTGAAAATCGTTTTTAATGCATTAAGAGTTTCATACTGGTTGTTAATGGTTGTTGGGTGAATTGATGGCAATGGCATTTTCGTGAATAATCGATCAAGATGAGGATGATAGAGTAAACACACAATTTTCGAAGACTTACTTAAAGTCTTTCAGTGGCATTTTCGTGAATAATGAGAATTTATAGGGTTAATAGAGCAAGTTAAAATTCCAAAAAAATGTTAGTTATATGTTTGACTTCAAGTTTTGAGTCAATTTTGCAAAACCCCTTTACTAGTTTGCATGAAATAAGAAATATATTTGATTTTTTTTACTGAATATATTTGATTTTTTATAACTATATAGATTAAAATATGAAATTTTTATGTTTACCACATTATTGGTATCATTATCTATTTTTACTTTTATTAAATAGACATTTTCATAAATACATTTTTTAAGAGGCAAAAGATTTTTAGATTAATTATTCTAAATTTCAAATTTCAGAACCCTATCTAATCTCCTTAACTCTAAATTTTAACTATTAAATTAATTAATTTTAGGGTTATAACTGTTCGTGAGGCCTACTAACACGTGGCAGCCCGCGATTGACTCATTTTAAAAAAAAACAAAAACAAAAAATTAGAAACCCAAGTGGGTTTTTTAGGGATAATCATGCCTTAATATAGTTAGATTTGTACACTACACACAAATTAGATCCAAAAAAGGAAACAAATAGTGATTCACAAATCAAGAAAGCGCGTGGGGATTAAGAAACTTAACTGAGATATATAAAATTAATTAATAATATCTTATAGACTTCAATATTGTGGATGATAAAAAAGAAGACTTCAATATTTTGGAGAAAAAAGGAAATCACCAAGAACATTCCTTTTCTTAATTAATGAGATTTATTTTTTCTGAGTCTCCCAAGTGTTACGCGTGACGCAAACCTTAAGGTGATTTCCATTCTCTTTCCACCACCACTTTCACTTGCTTATGCAGCAAGTCTTTTATAGGCATTTCCGTCTTTGCTCACCTTAATCTCATTCCTCTTTAAATACCAAACCATCACAAGCCACATAAAGTACATAACACACACAAAGAAAAACCCTAACATTCAAGTTACTCGGTTCAGTTTAGCATAACATTCAAAGGATGGTTGCAAGAAGTGAGAATCTGGAGGCGAACTGTCTGATGCTGCTATCGAGAGTAGGCGAATGCGGCGGAGAGAGACGCGTTTTCAGATGCAAGACTTGTATGAAAGAGTTCTCATCGTTCCAAGCTTTGGGAGGCCATCGGGCAGGCCACAAGAAGCCAGTTTACGACGAACACTCGTCAGCACTTTCTTCAGGATACGTCTTCACTAAGAAGACTAAAAAGCCGTCCTCTCATACGTGTCTGATATGTGGCTTGGAGTTTCCGATGGGACAGGCTCTTGGGGGTCACATGAGGAAGCATAGGAACCAGAAAGACACCGTTGCGTTGTTTACACGCTCTTTTTTGCCCCAGGCAACGTTTACGAATTTGAAGAAATCGACTAGTTGGAAGAGAGTGGCGTGTTTTGATATGGGATTGGATTCTCTAGATAGTATGATCAATTTGAATTTGGAGTTATGAAGAACGATAATATGGATTTTGTTTTTCTTCGCTATATCTTGATTATACAGTTCTTGTTCGTTGTGTTTTTTTTTAGGTTTTATAGATTAACATTTTCCATAGTCTGATATGACTTTACAGTCTTACCGATACCGATGTGGACATATATTTTGATTTTACTATCCGATATCTCTTCTTGTTCGTGCAAATTTTAATGGTTGAAGGTTTAAGCTATATATAAAAGGTTGCAGTTGGTTAAAGTATAGTGTTGGAACAACAATTTAAAGTAGTGGGTGGCCAGTTTAGAATTGTTATGGTTACTATACTGTGATGCAAAAAAATACGAGAAGTTTCATGATCACTATCGGATACAAGAAGTATTCAACACCAAAGATGTTTGTAATTGAGTAATTTGACCAAAGAATCTGGAGTTTAAAATTGTTTGGTGGAATAAAATCAAACGCATGAAACGATTATTTTTTTTTAAAGACGCATCGTGAAACTACAATATAGGGGAAATCGGTCAATTCATATATCAACAGAAGACCGCGGTCCCGATCAGTACATATACTCGGACTCTGTGCAAAAACATACATCAACACATAATATATTCAAATTTCATACACCAATTCATAAAATTCGGCTTTTACATACATGAACCAATTGTCCGTTAGTCAAAAATGACAGAATCTAAGTTGTCCGTTAAATATTTTTTACGTGGCGTTTTATATTTTAAATAATTAATAATTTCAAAAAAAAAAATCTACAAAGGGGATACAGGAGACTCGAACCCAGGTCTGAGTGATATTTTATCAGATACATAAACCACAATGCCAAACTCAGTTAATTGATATTATTCCCTATTGTTGTCTATTTATACCTAATAAAATTTCATTCTAATATTTCTATCTTCTTCTTTTTGTGTCATTTTTATCATCTAAAAAATAATCAAAACAATTTTCTCAAATAATCATTTCTAAGTTTTTGTCACCAAAAAAAACTTCTATAAGAAAATAATCAAAAGAAATTTCACTAAAGAGACAAAAAACTTTTCTAGCCTTTGCTTTATAAATATAAATATATGAATATAAATAATTATTTAAATAAATAATAAAATAAAATATTTTTTAAATAGCTTTACATTTTATGTTTTCAAATTTAAACTTTTATAATAATTTTTCGATTTTTTCAAACTTTTTTATATTTTCTTTTTGAACTTCAAATTTTTTTTTGAATCTATTTAAAATTTTAAAAAACATTTTTGAAATTAAAAAACAAAATATGAAAAAAATGAAAAAGAAAAGTGAAAGAAAGATTCGAAAAATTATTATAAAAATTTGAATTTGAAAACATATAATTCAAAAATATTTAAAAAATAATTTTTATTTTGTTAATTATATTTACATATCTGTAAAACTAGAGTTAAAATAATATTTTGTCTCTTTAATAGAATTGTAATCATTTTTAGAAGTTATGTTGATGAAACCTTAAAATAACTATTTGAGAGAATTTCTTTTGATTATTTAGTTTTGTTTGAAACTTGGGATGATGAGAAAGACACATAAAAATAATATAGACTGAATAAAAAAATTCATTTAGGTATAAATAGGAAACAATATTGAATATTATCAATTGGTCGAGTTTGGCATAGTGGTTTATGGATCCAATAAAATAGCACTCAGACCCGGGTTCGAGTCTCCCCACCTCCTTTGTAGAATTTTTATTTTTGAAATTATTAATTATTTAAAATACAAAAAGCCACGTAAGCAATATCTAACGGACAGCTCAGATTCCGTTATTTTTGACTAACGGACAATCGGTCCATGTATGTAAAAGCCGAATTCTGTGAATTGGTGTATGAAATTTGAATATATTATGCGTTGATGTATGTTTTAGCACAGGGTCTAAGTATATGTACTGATCGGGACCGCGACTTTCTATTGATGTATGAATTGGCTGATTTCCCCTACAATATAGTATGGTCAGCATTCAGAGTTTAATGATCACTAAAGAAGCTAAGACGATTAAATTATATGTGGAAATAAGTATTGACATGGAGACATCAACAACATGAAGAGATCAAGAGAAGAGAGGAAGAAGACTTGAAGAAAACTGTGAGATAACTATTGATAGTGCTTTTGGATTTTATTGTTAATCCAAGTATGTAAACTACAATTGAAAAATCTATCATACAAGTGGAGACAAGTGGTAGAAGACTCACTGAAGAAGACTCACTGAAGACTTGTAAGAAGACTCAGTGAGGATTTGAAGAAGACTCGGTGAGGACTTGAAGAAGACTAAAGCAGTTTGAAATTCAAATCCAGATCTGCTGTAAAAAGAGCTGTTGGGTCAGAGTACAGTCTTTGGACCAGTGTGTTATTGTTTTCCTCTCTCTTTCCTCTCTATCTTTATATCTGTTGTTAGCAGAAATATTATTATTAAGGAGAAATAAAACCTTCCTTTACTTGTTTACACTCTCTCTCTCTCATCTCTCTTTCATCAAGTGTTCTTCATGTTCTTGCTGTTCTTCAGCTTATTCTCCTCTTAACTCTCTTAAACTTACATGGTATCAGAGCTACTCAAGCTCCTAAACCTCTATTCTTCTTCCGCAATACTCTCTTCTTCATCTCCCTTCAAGTTTCTAGTAAAACCTAACCTATTATCCGGTGGATAATAGCAAGGGTCCTCTGTTTTTTCCTCTGTTTTGGTCGAGTTCTTCCCTTGGTTCTTGTTTCTCTGGGTATATCATTCAGATTTCTGGAGTATACAAGTTGTCCTTGAGAGTCTTTTAGTTCGCCAAACTCTTAAACTTTTCAGAAACACTCTATTACCCAACGGTCCATAGCATCCAAGATGGAGCAAAACAAGGCTGTTGTGGTTCCAGTAACCTTGAAAGGGTTAAATTATATTCTCTGGTCAAGACTTGTGAAGACTGCCCTTGGAGGTCGTGGCCTATGGAGTCATGTGACAGAAGGTCAAGCCCCAAAGCTGGTAACACAAGGTAAAGATGGCCGAGAGGTTGTAGCTGTTGATGAAACCAAATGGGTTCAAGAAGACTTTCTGGTGTTGTCAGCCATCCAAAACTCTCTAGACCCAAGTATCCTAGAGGACTACTCCTACTGTGAAATCTCTAAGGAACTATTGGATACTCTGTATAAGGTGTATGGGAATGTCTCCAACCTTAGCAGAATCTTTGAAGTGAATAGATCCATCAATTCTCTCAAGCAAGAAGACATGGACTTCAATCATTTCTTTGGGAAGTTCAGGTCACTATGGGATGAGTTTGAGATGCTCAGACCGAGTTCAACTGATCCAGTGGTGTTAAATGAAAGGCGTGACCAAGACAAGGTCTTTGAACTGCTCATGGCCCTTAGCCCTTGCTACAATGATTTGATTAAGCACATACTTAGAGCTGAGAAGCTACCATCCTTGGATGAAGTGTGTGCTCCAATCCAGAGGGAACAAGCGTCAGCGGGTTTGTTTGAAGGAAAGGGAGAGCTCACCATAGCACACAAGGTGGAAGTAGCAGTAGCTAACAAGGGATACTACAAGCAGGATGATAGGAAGGTGTGGGTGTGTGATCATTGCAAGAAGAAAGGCCACATGAAGGACAAGTGCTGGATCCTTCACCCTCACCTCAAACCTGCCAAGTTCAAAGAGCCAAGGAGTCAATACATGGATGCAAGAGCACACTTCTCCTCAGACACGCCAGAACCATCCACACCATCTATGTGCTCAACCATGTGCTCTCATGTTGGTTCAAATGCTGCTGGTGAAGTCAAAGCCATGGCGACAAGTTCTCTGTCTACCTTGAGGACCACTCGGGATGAGAATATCAAGAGGTCAGACCTTGATGCTCTCATCAAAGCTCTCAAGGAGAACTCTGGTATTGTTCTTGGAACCTCTCTAAATGCATTACACATTACTGGTCAGAATCCTAAACCACTAGTGATAGATTCAGGGGCTTCTCACCACATGATTAGTGATGCTAGTCTAATCAGTAACATAGAACCTGCCTTAGGTAATGTGATGATAGCTAATGGTGAGAAAGTACCCATTAAAGGTATAGGGAACTTGAAACTGTTTAACAAAGATTCAAAGGCATTTTTCATGCCTACATTCACTTCTAATTTGCTATCTGTTAAAAAGGCAACTAGTGATCTGAATTGCCTTGCTGTTTTTAGTCCTAATGATGTCTACTTTCAGGATATTGAGACCAGTAGTTTACTTGGCAAAGGTGTGACCAAGGAGGGCATCTATCTGCTTGAAGACACCAAATGCTTATCTGATTTATCTTATGATTTTAGTTCATCTCCTCTTTTACCTAAAGATGCAATGTGGCATGCTAGACTAGGACACCCTCACTCATGTGCATTGATCTTGATGTTGCCTAGTATTTCCTTTAAGAATGATAGTTGTGAGGCTTGTATTCTTGGCAAACATTGCAAATCTGTTTTTCCTAAATCAGTAACCATGTATGAAAGTTGCTTTGATCTCATTCATTCTGATGTTTGGACTGCTCCCTGTTTATCAAGAGAAAACCATAAGTATTTTGTGACATTTATAGATGAGAAATCGAAATATACTTGGTTAACCTTGCTTCAATCAAAGGATAGGGTGTTAGAAGCTTTTATAAACTTTCAAAACTACATTGCTAACCATTTCAATGTTAAGATCAAAATTCTTAGATCAGATAATGGAGGGGAGTACACTAGCAATGCTTTCAAAGCACACCTCAACAAACATGGAATCATTCCCCAGACTAGCTGCCCTTATACCCTACAGCAAAATGGTGTAGCTGAGAGGAAGAATCGACATCTAATGGAGGTTGCTAGAAGCATGATGTTTCACACCTATGATCCCAAAAGTTTTGGGGGGGGGGATGTTGTGATCACTGCTTGCTACCTAATCAACAAAATTCCTACTAAGATCCTCCAAGATGTCTCTCCTTATGAGGTACTAAACAAGACTTATCCATTTATTGACCATTTGCGTGTGTTTGGGTGTGTGTGCTTTGTTTTGGTACCAAGTGAACAAAGAAACAAGCTTGATCCCAAGAGTGTCAAAGCCATGTTCATAGGGTACTCTCACACGCAGAAAGGGTATAAGTGATATGTACCAGACTCAAGAAGGGTTATGGTCTCAAGGGATGTGAAGTTTGTTGAATCAAAGGGGTACTATGATGAGAAGAGCTGGGAAAACCTTAGAGATCTCTCCCATGGACCATCTGATAGGGAAACCAACCTGAGAACCATTTTGGAGAACTTGGGGATCAGCCTGCCTAAGAGCAGTGTGGTGCCAACATCATCTCCATCCCCACCAGCTGCTGAGAGCAATCAAGAAGCAGCACCAGTTGTTGAGATAGTCCATCCTGATCCTGAAGGGGGGGGGGGCATTGAGCATGAATCAACACCAAAAGATGATTTAGCATCAGCACATGATCAAGATGGAGCAGAACCTGACCACTCTAGTGAAGATCAGTATAATGGTGATCAAGGACATGAAGAAGCAGTGGTAGAAGAGCAGATTCAACACCAGAGTACCATTGAGAAGGAGTACCAGAGTGAGAAGAATCAACACCAGAGTATACTTCAACATCAATGCAGTGGCTCATCCTATCCAAGCAGCCGGCTCCTTTGCTAGCTGTCCTCAAGAACATGTAGCTTTCATCACCAATCTGGATCAAGAATATGTTCCAAAAACTTACGAGGAAGCTATGGCTCATGAAGAATGGAGAGAGTCGGTTGGAGATGAAATCAATGCCATGAACATGTAGCTTTCATCACCAATCTGGATCAAGAATATGTTCCAAAAACTTACGAGGAAGCTATGGCTCATGAAGAATGGAGAGAGTCGGTTGGAGATGAAATCAATGCCATGATCAAGAATGATACTTGTTATGAGACTGAGCTCCCCAATGGAAAGAAAGCAGTGACAAGTCGCCTACTCTACACCATCAAGTACTTGGCTAATGGAAAGCCAGAGAGGAGGAAGACAAGACTAGTTACAAGAGGATACACCCAAGTTTATGGAGAAGACTACCCAGATACCTTTGCACCAGAAGCTAAGCTCCACACCATAAGGATTCTTCTCTCATTGGCAGTGAACTTGGAATGGAATTTGTGGCAGATGGATGTCAAGAAGGCCTTTCTTCAAGGAGAGCTGGAGGATGAGGTCTACATGAGACCACCACCTGGTATGAAGGATATGGTCAGACCAGGAAATGTTTTAAGATTGAAGAAAGCAATCTATGGATTAAAACAGTCTCCAAGAGCTTGGTACCACAAACTGAGTACAACTCTCAATGGAAGAGGATTTGTAAAATCAGAAGCTGATCATACCCTCTTCACCCTCACAAGCAAGAAAGGAATTGTGGTGATTCTGATCTATGTGGATGATATTATCATCACATGAAGTGATAAGGAAGGTATCATCTCCACTAAATCTTATCTTAAGTCTACATTTGATATTAAAGATTTGGGTGAGCTAAAGTACTTTCTAGGAATTGAGATATGCCACTCTAAAGAGGGGCTGTTCTTATCCCAAAGAAAGTACACACTTGATCTTTTAAATGAGGCAAGAAATCTTGAAGCAAGAGTAGCTAGGACACCACTTGAAGAAGGTTACAAAGTCTTGCGTGAGGGGGAGTTTGAGGATACTCCATTTGGCGACTTCAAGCTCTATAGAAGGATGGTTGGGAAGCTGATCTACCTCACCATTACAAGACCAGACATATGCTTTGCTGTGAATCAAGTCAGCCAGTATATGCAAGCACCAAAGGTTCATCATTGGAATATGGTGGAGAGGATCATGAGGTATCTAAGGGAGGCTCCTGGTCAAGGTGTTTGGATGGGCTGCAACAAGAGCATAGAGATTGTGGGATATTGTGATGCAGATTGGACTGGTGATAGAGTGGACATGAGGTCTACTACATGCTATTGTACCTTCATAGGAGGCAATCTGGTTACTTGGAAGAGCAAGAAGCAAAAGGTGATATCATGTTCAAGTGATGAGGCAGAGTATAGAGCAATGAGGAAGCTTACAAGTGAGCTCATTTAGATCAGGAACCTGCTGAGAGACTTGGACGTAAAGACAACATCACCAATCACAATGCATTGTGATAATCAGGCAGCTATCCATATAGCCTCAAATTCTGTGTTTCATGAAAGGACAAAGCACATTGAGGTTAATTGTCACAAAGTGAGACAAGCTGTGGAGCAACATAGCATATTACCTTGTTACACAAGGAGTGAAGATCAACTAGCAGATATCTTCACCAAGGGAGCAAGCACCAAAGTTTGTGAGTCCATCCATCCAAGGTTAGGACTCATAGATTTGTCCAGATCATGATCCTCTTAGCCATGAAGCATCTACTCTTTTTCCTTTGTGTGTTTTTATCCCATTGGGTTTTGCACATAAAGGTTTTAATGAGGGATGTCTTCATGGGTTCCAAGCTTAACCATATCCTGTGGTTAATCTTGAGGGGGAGTATTGACATGAAGACATCAACAACAAGAAGAGATCAAGAGAAGAGAGGAAGAAGACTTGAAGAAAACTGTGAGATAACTATCGATAGTGCTTTTGGATTCTATTGTTAATCCAAGTATGTAAACTACAATTGGAAAATCTATCATACAAGTGGAGACAAGTGGTAGAAGAATCACTGAAAAAAGACTCACCGAAGACTTGTAAGAAGACTCAATGAAGACTTGAAGAAGACTCGGTGAGGACTTGAAGAAGACTAAGGCAGTTTGAAACTCAAATCCAGATCTGCTGCAAAAAGAGTTGTTGGGTCAGAGTACAGTCTTTGGACCAATGTGTTATTGTTTTCCTCTCTCTTTCCTCTCTATCTTTATATTTGTTGTTAGCAGAAACATTATTGTTAAGGAAACATAAAACCTCCTCTTTACTTGTTTACACACTCTCTCTCTCTCATCTCTCTTTCATCAAATGTTCTTCATGTTCTTGCTGTTCTTCAGCTTATTCTCCTCTTAACTCTCTTAAACTTTCAATAAGATCATATCATATGTTTATGTAACTTCAACAATCAAGTGTTATATGTCAAATTATATATGGAATCTTAGGACATTAGTATTGGACAAGTATTCAACTGAGTTTCTCACCCAAAAAAAAATCAGAAAAAGAGTTAGAAAGAGGAGAAGGCCATTTTTCTTTTCAGAGACTTAATATATTGTTGAGAGACTACGTTCACTTGTATCATTTTAACTAATATTTATTAAATACAAAGATGTGTTGATAAGAAATCCCTGGAGTTATGCTGATGATATTATGATACATGCTTACGTACTGGGAGATGAGTATGAGCGATAACAAGATTGTGTGTACAAACCTTGTGAAGAGAAATGTATTATAGTGGGTGCTAAGAAAGAACCGCATGGAATTGCACATCAAAGAATGTTGCATCACACATCACTTTTTTTTTCTTATATTTTGCTTCTAAACTTTTTTCGCTAGTTTACTTACAAACACCATTTTCACAATTCTTCTTCGTTTCAATTATCCACTAGTCCATTATACATTATTTACCAAAAAAATAACATGGCTAATAAAAAATATGACATGAATCATATATATTTATGACATGGATTAAATTTAAATGACGTATATTTCAACTGTAAAAGTGTAAATATAAGGTAACAAATTTATTAATAATATTACAAAATATAAGTTAATAAACTTAAAATAACATGATTGCAAATGTGACAATTTTCAGATCAGTTTATAATACAAAAAGTATATTAACATTTATATATTTTTTGATTTACATAAATATGAAAATATATTTAACTAAAAGTATGATTTGTAGTTCTAATAAATCTTATATTTTGATTAAATAGTGTACATAAAGATGCATAGTAATTAATATTGTTCAAAACTCCAAATTAGTTTATATTATATATCCAAGTAATTTAACATTTTGCAATACAATCTTTTTAAAGTTACCATTTTTGAATTTGACATAAAATTATATATATATATATATCAGGAAATTAGTAGGTATCACTTCCACCTACACAATTCATTTATGATAATTTCTCTTTTTAGTTATTTTTCATATTATGAGATACATATGTAAAGATGATTAATATAATGTCATCAAATTTAATGTTGTTCTTCAGGTATTTACTAATCAGATAATTTTTTTTCTTCCTACAAATAAATGGGTTTTATAACCAAATTTTGAAAAATAGTTTTCATGGAAATTATTATAAAATAAACAAAATAATTTTCATAATATTAAATCACTATTTTGAGAGAAAATGATAGATAGGAGATTTGGTAATAATATTATTGAGTCTAAATTTTTTAAAAAAAATCCAATCACCATTAGTGTTCAATTTTATTGATAACTAAATGATTGAAAGTTTTCGATACAATTTTATCCGCAAGTTTAATTTATTGTAAGTATTTGAAATTTCAAATATATACAAAAGTTACTTACCGCAACATATGATCTAAAATTTTGAAACTATCTAAACTATTATTACATAACATATAATGGAAATTTTTATTTTCAAAAAATTAATATTTTATGATATTTTGGGATGTCATCCAGTTTATTTATTTTTTGCCAACTGAAGTCATCTAGTTTCTATTATTAAATCCCGTTGCTTGTCGATCTCAAATCATAATCTTACCAGTTTCAGTTGAACTAGGTCCATCTCCTAATAGAATCTCGGCCAAAGCCTAGACCAGTCTTGAAAATCTATATAATCGCATCAAACAAAATCAAAACAATGATCACAACAATTTTGGTGAATTCATAACCATTAGAATACCATGAATTAGCCAAGAAGTGTTGCATTTTTGATGTTATTTCAGACCATAATATTTTTTGCACTTTTAGAACAAAATATTGAAGGATCTCCAATAAAATTAAATTAGTTGGGAATCCATTGAAAATGTTATGTAAAATATGGTTGAAATATGGTTGGGAACTCCACCGACGCAAATTTAAATTTGTTACGATTTCTAAAAAAGGTCACTACTCAATACTATTAAAATAAAAATGTTAAAAAGAATAGTGGACGGCCGTAAAAGGAATAGTGGACAGCCGTAAAAAGAACAGTGGACGGCACAGCATTCGTTGATATTAATAAAAGATGTGAGCCCCACTGTCACTATTTGCACAGTAACTTTTACTTTTTCAATTCTATATAAACGATCGTTTCGATCATTTGAAAACCATCACCTTCTCCACTTTCTCTCTGTAATAGTTCATTATATAAGGGTTATCTTCTCCCTACGGGTATAAAATTTTGCATTTATTCAAATTTCGAGATACTATAAATTTGTAAGTTATTTCATAACACGTTATCAGCACGATCACTCTGCAATTCGGTAAAGTTTATATGTATCATATTTACCCTGCTATAATGGCCGGTATACCGCCTTTATTACTATTTATTATTTTATAGTAATTGTTTTAATTTATATTATTTATATATATTAATGTGGGCGGTATGTCGCCCCGTTAAGATTACTAAATATACTATAAATATAATTATAGGCTTGACTTTGCCGCCATATAATTTATATTATTTATCTATATTAATGTAGGCAGTATGTCGCCTCGTTAATAAAACTTAATTGCTAAATATGCTATGAATATTGGCTTGGCTCCGCCGCCGCATAATTTATTTATTGCATAATATTGGCTTGGCTCCGCCGCCGCATAATTTATTTATTGCATAATATTAGTCTGGCTCTGCCGCCACATTATTTGTTTAATGTTTTAACGAAAATAATTTTATCACTAGAATAAATATTGATATTTGCATATTATGAATATATTATAAATGTTTGGTCAACTATATAAAATATTTTGAAATTTATTGATTCTGGTTGACTGCTTATTACGATATTTTCAGACTGATTTTCGGTTCAAACGATTTAATCCCAACGGTCACAAAGAATTTTTTTAAAATTTCCCCCTTTTCCAACGGTCATGAACAGTGTTTTTACCTATAAATATACTCATCCTTCATTCATTCAACTCATCCAAAACATTTCATCTCCTCCCAAATATTTTCAAATCGCTCTCCTCCGATTTTCGTTGCAAGAATGATGATTCGGCTATTTTTGATTTTGTGTACGATTTTTATTTTTACTTCCATGTATTTGATTTATCTTGGAGGAGTTAGTGCTGAAAATTTTGGCATTAATGTCTATTTAGTTTTTTATGCATTATTTCTCCTTGTAATTGCTTGCATGATTAATGTTAATGGCTTTTAAATATTTTGAAATTCTAATAAAATTTATTTCTTGTAACCATTCCCGCACTTCAAATATTTAATGAAATAATAATTCTAATTGTGTTGTTTATTACTATTTGATTTTAGAAATCTAATGGCAAACATGGAGAAGCTCCAGTTTCCCGCTCTAGATATCACCGGTACCAATTACATTTCGTGGGTTACAAATGTCGAAATTCATCTTGAATCTCTTGGTTTAACTGAGACCGTTAAAGAGAATAATACTTCAACACCTCAAGAAAAGGCTAAATCGGTGATCTTCCTTAGAAGACACCTTGATGAAAGTATTATTTATGACTATGCCAACATGAGAGATCCTAAAGAGCTGTGGAAGTCTCTGAAAGATCGTTTTGATCATCAGAAAGACATAACACTTCCACTTGCTCGAGATGAATGGCAAAATCTGAGATTTCAAGATTTTGACAAGGTGATGAATTACAATTCTGCTGTGCTTGGAATTGTGGCCAAATTGAGATATTGTGGTGAAACGATCACCGAATCTCAAATGCTTGAGAAGACATACACCACGTTTCATAAGAGTCACATCACCCTGCAACAACAATATAGGTTACGGGGATATACTAAATTTTCGGATTTGATTGTGGCACTCCTCATAGCAGAAAAGAATAACGAGCTTCTGATCAAGAATCACATGACTCGTCCAACTGGTTCTAAAGCATTCCCTGAAGCAAACGCATTAAATGCGAAGAAACCAATGAGGGAAAATAAGTTTTTTCGGGGTCGCGGTCGTGGCCGCCAAAATTACCGTGGACGTGGACGAAAGTACAACCCACAAAATAGGAAGTCATTCCAGTGGATCCGCTCTGAGCAATCCCCTAAGGGAAAGGAACACCAAGGAAGTACTCCTCAGAAGCGAGAGGATGTTTGTTTCAGATGCGGTACTAAGGGACATTGGTTTCGTATATGTCGTACCCCCGCGCATCTTTGTGCTCTATACAAAGAATCCGTCAAAGGAAAAGAAAAGGAGGTAAACTTTGCGGAACATTCTGAGGGTACAACGCACCTCGATGCGGCTGACTTTGTGAATGATTTCGAAGAGACCGCTATCACGGAGGCTTAAATCCCTATCATGTGACTCTTGAAATTCCACAATTATACCATAAATAATTGTTGTTTGTGGAAGATCAATGTATAATTATTCTGTGTGTTTTATTATGTGTGTTTCACCTACTTATGTATAATTATTGTGTGTTTAAGATTTGGTAATGATGTATAATATTATCTTATGATTCTTTTTGCTTGTCTCAGAAATGGACGTTACAAATGGAACATCAACCAAGAACAATTCTAGAGATATTTGTATACCAGATAGTGGAACAACACACACTATTCTGAAACAGAAAAATTATTTTTCTGAACTAAAACCGACAAATATAACTGTTAACACAATATCAGGTCCTGCAGACTTGATTGAAGGGATTGGTAAAGCCCATTTCACATTGCCTAATGGAACGGTATTCTCGATAAATAATGCATTATTTTCCCCAAATTCTAAAAGGAATTTGTTGAGTTTTAAAGACATATATCTTCAAGGATTTGATACTCAGTCTGCAACTGAGGATGGAAAGAAATATATGTATATTACTCTTGAAAAATCGGGAAAACAAAAGGTGTTGGAAAAACTATCAAAACTCCCTTCTGGTCTGCATCATACATATATAAGTCCCATCGAATCACATTTGGTGATTAAAGACAATTCTACGGACTTTACACTATGGCATGATCGTCTTGGTCATCCAGGTACCACAATGATGCGAAAAATCATCGAGAACTCACATGGTCATTCACTAAAACCCCAAGAAGTTTATCAGGGAAATAAAATGACATGTACTGCGTGTTCTCTAGGAAAATTGATTATAAGACCATCGCCAACCAAAATAGATAAGGAGTTACCAAAATTCCTTGAACGAATTCAAGGTGATATTTGTGGACCTATACATCCACCTTGTGGACCATTCTATTATTTTATGTTAATGATCGACGCGTCGAGTAGATGGTCACATGTTTGTCTATTGTCCTCTCGAAATGTGGCATTTGCAAGATTTTTATCTCAGATAATCAAACTAATAGCTCAATTTCCTGATTATCCAATAAAGAGAGTTCGACTGGACAACGCTGGTGAATTTACTTCCCAAGCATTTAATGATTATTGTATGGTAACTGGTATTGATGTGGAACATCCTGTTGCTCATGTCCACACACAAAATGGTTTGGCTGAATCATTAATTAAACGTCTGCAACTGATTGCAAGACCATGAGATCAAAACTCCCAACCTCTGTGTGGGGGCATGCTATTTTGCATGCAGAAGCACTGATTAGAGTAAGACCAAATGCATACCACAAATACTCCCCAATACAGTTAGCATTTGGACGAGAACCAAATATTTCTCACCTAAGGATTTTTGGTTGCGCCGTCTATGTGCCAATTGCACCTCCCCAACGTACAAAGATGGGACCTCAAAGGAGGCTAGGGATATATGTTGGTTGTGACTCTCCATCAATTATACGATACCTAGAAACACAAACTGGTGATGTATTTACGGCACGTTTTGCCGATTGTCACTTTGATGAAAAGGTATTCCCAGTTCTAGGGGGAGACAATAAACAAGCAGAAAAAGAAATCAAATGGAGTGTTCCATCTTTATTACATCTTGATCCCCCAACAAAACAGTCAGAACTAGAAGTTCGACGTATCATGCATTTACAAAATATTGCAAATCAACTACCTGATGCATTTGCCGATACCAAAATGGTAACTAAATCTCACATACCCGCTGCAAATACTCCTGCTCGCATTGAAATACCACAAATTATGTGGAACGGCAACTGATACACATGAATCAAGAACACGTTTAAAACGCGGTAGACCTTTTGGTTCAAAGGATAAAAATCCTAGAAAACGAAAGGAAGTTGAAAAGCATGATACTACCAAAATAACATAAAATATTTTGGAAGAAGCAAATCATGAATCTAATGATAATATATAGCATCATGAATCTGAAGAAAATCATGAAATCTCCATCAATTTTATCCAAAATGGAAAGATATGGAAACGAAATGAGATGGATGACATAAATGATGTTTTCTCATACCTTTTGGCAAAAGAAATAGATGAAGAAAACGAAGATCCAGAGCCAAAGTCTGTATATGAATGTCAAAAGAGACATGACTGGATAAAATGGAAAGATGCAATTCAAGTTGAACTAGATTCGCTTAACAAACGAAATGTTTTTGGACCTATCATACTCAAACCCAAAGATGTGAAACCTGTTGGATACAAATGGATATTTGTCCGAAAGCGAAATGAGAAAAACGAGATTACTATATACAAAACTCGTCTCGTAGCACAAGGTTTTTCTCAAAGACCTGGAATTGACTATGAAGAAACATAATCTCCTGTTATGGATGCCATCACATTTAGATTCCTGATGAGCCTAGCGGCAAATGAAAATTTAGAAATGCGTCTAATGGATGTCGTTACTGCATATTTATATGGATCATTAGATACTGATATCTATATGAGAATCCCAGATGGTTTTAAAATACCAGAAGCTCTAAGTTCCAAACCTAAAGAGTTATGTGCAATAAAATTGCAAAGATCATTATATGGGTTAAAACAATCTGGACGTATGTGGTATAATCGTCTCAGTGAGCATTTAACAAAAGAAGGATATGTGAATGATCCTCTATGTCCATGTGTTTTCATCAAGAAAACAACATCCAGATTTGTGATAATTGCAGTGTATGTTGATGATCTTAATATTATTGGAACTAAAAAGGAAATACAAAAGGCATCAGAATATCTGAAAGGAGAATTTGAGATGAAAGATCTCGGACAGACAAAGTATTGTCTTGGCTTACAAATAGAACATTCTCAAAGTGGCATATTCGTGCATCAATCCACATATACTAAAAGAGTGTTGAAACGCTTTAACATGGATAAGTCAACTCCTCTTAGCACACCAATGGTTGTTAGATCACTTAATATTGAAAATGATCCATTTCGACCATCTACGGAAAATGAAGAGATTCTTGGTCCTGAAGTACCATATCTAAGTGCAATTGGAGCATTGATGTATCTTGCAAACTGCACACGACCTGATATATCATTTGCTGTCAATCTCTTGGCAAGATTCAGCTCATCGCCTACACGAAGACATTGGAATGGAATTAAACATGTCTTTCGTTATCTCCAAGGGACCATTGATTTAGGTTTATTTTATTCTAAAGATTCAAAAGGTCAAATGGTTGGTTTTGCAGATGCAGGATATCTTTCAGATCCACACAAAGCTCGATCGCAAACAGGATACGTTTTCACGATCGGAGGCACTGCTATATCTTGGCGTTCTCAGAAACAAACACTAGTGGCTACCTCTTCAAATCATGCTGAGATCATCGCACTTCATGAAGCAAGTAGGGAATGTGTATGGCTAAGATCAATAAGCCGACACATATGTTCAAGCAGTGGGATTGACAAAAATATGGAGCCAACTGTTATATATGAAGATAATGCAGCATGTGTTGCTCAAACGAAGGAAGGATATATCAAAAGCGATAGAACCAAACACATACCTCCGAAGTTCTTCTCATACACTCAAGAACTGGAGAAGAATAAAGAGATTGAAGTCAGATATGTTCGATCATGCGATAATGCAGCTGACCTCTTCACAAAATCACTTCCAACCTCGGTTTTCAGGAAACATGTCCATAACATTGGAATGCGTCATCAGAAGGATCTGTGACTGCTCATTCGAGGGGGAGCTTACGTGATTGTTCTCTTTTTACCTTACTATGGTTTTTCCTACAGGGTTTTTCTAGAAAGGTTTTTAACGAGGCAACAAACACGTTAAGCAAGCAATAATAGTGACACTGGTTCCCAAGGGGGAGTGTTAAAAGGAATAGTGGAATGTTAAAGGAATAGTGGACGGCCGCAAAAGGAACAGTGGACAGCCGTAAAAGGAACAGTGGACAGCACCGCATTCGTTGATATTAATAAAAGATGTGGGCCCCACTATCACTATTTGCACAGTAACTTCTACTTTTTCACTTCTATATAAACGATCGTTTCGATCATTTGTAAATCATCCCCTTCTCCCCTTTCTCTCTGTAATAGTTCATTATATAAGGGTTATCTTCTCCCTACGGGTATAAAACTTCGCTCTTATTCAAATTTCGAGATAATATAAATTTGTAAGTTATTTCATAAAAAAAATACTATTTTGGACTCAACTTTCTTTTAGGTAAAATATATTGAAAAGCTATACAGTATACTAAATTCAACTATAACCTTGATATTAATAACAAATTACCGTAAAATCAGCCTAACTATGGTGAGACACACCCCAATACTTTATTATATCATTACCTCAAATATTATATATTGTGTTCACTAATAATATACTTTCTCAGTTTTGTCATATTGGCCATGAAAATGAACTTTCATTCATACGAGCTGCAATCATACGATTTTCATCCGTGATCTTTCTTCGTGACCCATTCTCTTATTAAATAAAGTGAGAATTCGTGACCTATTCTCTTATAAAATAAAGTGACGGGAACATACATATATTAACCATTTCTTAATGAACATATATTTGTATTATACACTAGACTTTATAATAATTGTTTTTAATATTATAATTTTAAATCTTATAGTAACATTTTACACATAAATATAATTTGGTATATTATCAAAAACTTTTTATTACTTAAGTCATTTTCTTTTGTATTTAATACAACATCTAGATGAAGCACCTGAATACAACATTTTAGTGTTGCATCTAAACGTTGTTCATTTTAATAGTTAGTATTTGCATTCAGATGAAACTTCTAGATGCTATGTTGTATGTTTTTTTTTATTTTATAATAGCAGTTAAAAAGACTAAAAACATGATTTATATTATTATTATTAATGAATTAATTATAATATTTAAATAAATATATTTAAAATTACTTCTGGGTTTTTATAGAAAACACAATTTTATTGATTTGAAAAGAAAACAAAATTTTGGGGAATTGGCAAAATTATAAATGTGTCACAAACTTGATACAATTTTTCAGTTTTACCTTTAATAGATCATCATTTTCATAAATACCCTAATTTTTGATGAAAAAAATTAAATCTTAAATTATTTATAATTGTTTGATAATCATTAATAAAAGTTTATAAACTCAATTCCACCCCTTAAATACTAAATCATAAACAATAATCACTATATCATAAATACTAAACCAAAATGTTAAGATTTTTTTTTATTGAAAACATTCTTAAAAATTGGTATCAAACTTGTGGTAATTCAAGCAATTTCTCCATAATCTTCTGATTTCGACATGGAAAAACTCAATTTTTCTGATTTGTCGAAAAAAAACAATTTTGTTGTGCGGAAAAATTGATTTTCTGATTTTTTTCATTTTTTCCTTACAAAAAGCTACAAGTATAACTAAAGTATATATATGACAATTATTTGTGTATCCTTGATTATTATGTTTAGTTTTATATTATTAAGAAAAAATAAATAATCATATTAACCATGTAATGAATATTTACATTTTTGTATATGTCATAATTTGAATTTTTTAAAAATAATTATAAATTATTAAAATTGTTAAAAGTGTTACATTAAAAAATTTGTGATCAAAGATTGAAAATTTTTATTATAAAAGATCATAAAATTATATGGGTAAAAGATCTTATTTAATAGACATTCAACATGATATATATATATATATATATATATATATGTGTGTGTATATATATATACTAAAGTATATACCATGTAAACATACTTAAATATTTTAATTTCAAATTTTTCATAGAATAAAATTGAGAACTTAATTTTTTTTAGTTTCAAATTTTGTAGTAAACTTTCAAGAATAATTATAAATTATTAAAAGTTTTATACTAAAAATTTTGTTATCACAGGTTTATGATTTTTGTTATAGAAGATATAATTAATCATAAAATCATATTAAAAATTTTTATTTAATAAATATTTATATTAAAATATATTATATATTTATGTGAATATCATCTAAATTTAATTATATTCATATAAAGTATATAAAAGTGATTATTTAGATTTATTTAAGATAAAAAATTATAAAAATAAATTCTATTTTGTATTTACATCAATTTTAATTAGAAAAATATCTTAGGATAACATTAAATATCTAAAAAAATGACCAAATCATGTATATATATATATATATATATATATATATATATATATATTTATACCACTAGAGTTAACTAATATGGATTTACAGTTTAAAGTTATGGAATATTGTTTTGAAAATGTGTTTAAAATATTAAATAACAAAAAATCAAATAATAAGTGTTAAACTAGAAAAAGTTATTTCAATTGTTTTCTTTTTCGAAAACTATTTTAGTAACAAAAACTTTAAATGACTATTTGTGAAAATTGTCCTTTTAATTATCTATTCAATAATCTATTATTTTTAATTTTTTTTAAATATTATTTTGTTAATTTAAAAACAATAAAATATGATAATACACAAACATAGTTTTCATAACTTGAACGCGTCTTAAACTAGTTAAAATTAAGATAGTGTTGGAAGAACTTGTTCATATCTGGTCTGGATAGAGATTTTTCTAAACCATAAGCATTAGCCAGTCTTTTTGTTATTCGGTACAGTAGATAACATAGCAAATACTTCCAAAATCTCTGCACGCGTCTTCAATTATATGACATTTTTCTTGTCTGGGTCCACAAGACCCGAATTTTATCTAAATAGGATAAGGTTTATTTTGTTCTAGCTCCAAAAGATGCGTACTAGTTTTCCTAACGCAGTTCATGTAAACGAAAAGAAAACAATTCAAGCGGAAGCAAATGTTATCTGTGGCTTCAAGAGTTTCAGATAAAGCCTACTCTTAACAGACACGTACAGAAACTTAAAGGACATATTTATGTTAAAACTAACACAAATAACACAACCTTCTATTGAAAATTATCTAGAAAACACTGGAAAGGAGATTAGCAGCGGTGGATATGGCTGCTCCGGTAAGAGCAGACTGAACCACTTGCTCATGGCTTGTCCTCTCAGAGGTCGTCATAGCCATTGCCGCCCCTGTCAATGCTCCAGCCACGGCGCTGTTCCTCTGCAGAATACATATGGTTACAAATTAAAGAAAGAACATCACACGTTTTCTAAAATTAACAAATGTTGATTAGACTCACCCAATCATGAGCTCCTCCACGAGCCTCCTTCATACCATAAGTTATACCAGAGTATAATCCAGCTGCTAGCCCTACCATACCATATCAGTCAACATCCCAACCCCTTAGCCAAATCTCTATTTTATCTTAAATTACAACGGTTAGTTAAACTATATATATGTATGTATAAACTCACCCCACTGAAGAGACTCTTTTCCTGTATTCTTCACCTAAATACCAACCAATGTAAATGGTAATTACTTATTAGACCAATCGTTAGTAAACTTATCTAATACACAAGCTTATGACCAAACTTTTCTTTTTTTCCTTACCAAACTTCCTATTACATATATGATTCACACACGTACGTTATATGTATATACATGCAGACGAATATTAGAGACAGAAAAAACAGTGTTCGTTTGTAATTAAAAACTCACCAATGCCTCCAGAGATTTGCTGCTGCTTTCTCCTGAAATGCAACAACAAATACTATTAACAAATTATGACAAATAAACACTATATGACACAACGCAAATAATATAGCTCATCAACCTATCTCATCAAATGCATGAGATATAACGGACCTCGGAGATTAGGGAACCTATGTTTCTTGCTGCCGGTGTCTTCAGATGGTGGACCCATGCTGCTCGAGTCAAAACCTGTCCCTGAGTTATCATTAATCAAATCAAAAGTTTTTTATTTTCACTTCTTCTATTCTCTTACTGGGAAGTTTACATTGAATAAGAAAAGTGGGCGGAGATCTACCATCAACCACCGTAAAGTAAGCTTCCCTCGAAACAGCTTGTAACGCTCCGACCTTCAAAATTAATCCAATTAAAATTACTTATCTTAACTCATACAAAAAGTACATTCTTGTTATATGAAAAGTTAAAAACAAACCCCAGCGGCTTTGACGAAGGAGTCAGCGACCCGGTTGAGAAGAGGATGACCAAGGTCGAACAAACTTGCCTTCTCAAAGCTTCTTATCTCATCCATCACTTTTCTTCCTCCACTCTTCTCCATTTTCTTTTTTGTTTGTTTCTTCTCTCTTCACTCTCTCTTTCTTTCTGTATGTGTTAACACTTCTCTCTTCACAACAAAGTAGGAAGTAAGGAGAAGAATGTGGAACCGAACAGAAAGAGCTTTCCCACTCTCTTGACACGTGTTATGCTCTCCCACACGTGTCGGAGTCTGACATTTGAACTCTTCACCCTTCTCATTCCCAACGTGTCTCTTCTTCCCTAAGGACAAGGATCATAGACTACTGACTACTTCAAACAATAGATAAAAGCCCACTGGGCCTAGTGATATTTTTTGGTAAAAGGGCCTAGTGACATAAACCGGAGGGTTTAAGACTCCGGGCCTAGTGATATAAACAACGATAAACTGCCACGTGTCGCATCTTTGATATCTCCGCCTCCTCTCGTCTATCTCCCACCGGAGTGAGCAACACTTTGTCATCTCCGTCACTCCCATTTCTCAGATCTCTCTCTCTCTATCTCTAACAATGCAATCAGCTTTCTCTCTCTCCTTCTCGCACTCGTCGCTTACTACACCCAACCGCCCGCTCTGTTCATCGAATGCCGCTCCGAGGAATCTCCGGTTCTGCGGTCTCCGGCGGGAGGCGTTTGGTTTCTCTCTGCCGAAGCAGTTAACCTCTTGCCGTTTACAAATCAACAGTAGGAAGATCGAAGTCTCCGCCGCAGCTGCTAGTGGCAATGGAGCTCCTTCGAAATCCTTCGATTATGATCTGGTCATTATCGGAGCTGGTGTTGGTGGCCACGGAGCTGCATTACACGCAGTAGAGAAGGTTTTAACCTTTCTTTCTTAGCGTAGATCCTTCTTAGGCTATTCGAAATCGAATGTGAAGCGCTCTCTCTTGCATTTGCTGTAGTTCTGTAATAGATAAGTTACTTCTGTTATACATAACATAGTTCTGTAATGGGTAAAGTAGTTCTGTAATAGATAGAGTAGTTCTGTAATAGATAAGTTAGTTCTGTAATAGATCAAGTGGTTCTGTAATAGATTACGTAGTTATGTAATAGATAAAGTAGTTCTGGAATACATAACTTAGTTCTGTAACAGATAACTTAGTTCTGTAGCAGATAATGTAGTTTTGTAATAGATAAACTAGTTCTGTAATACATAATGTAGTTCTGTAATAGATAACACAATAGATAATGTAGTTCTGTAATAGTTAAAGTAATTCTGTAATACATAATGTAGTTCTGTAATAGATAAGTTAGTTCTGTAATAAATAACATAGTTCTGTAATAGATAAAGTGTTTTTTATAGGGACTCAAAACTGCCATCATAGAAGGAGATGTTGTGGGAGGGACTTGCGTTAACAGAGGCTGTGTGCCTTCCAAAGCTCTTCTTGCTGTTAGTGGTAGGATGAGAGAACTTCAGAACGAACATCACATGAAATCCTTTGGTCTGCAGGTAAATGTTTGCCTCATGGTCTCCTAATAATTCTTGAAATGATTGTAGATTCTCAAAGGTTTGATTTTTGAATGTAATGTGGAGAAATGTACTATCTCCTTGGCTCTGATTCTATCTTCTCCCGTCGATAACAGGTTTCAGCTGCCGGTTATGACCGTCAGGGTGTGGCTGACCATGCGAGTAACCTGGCTACCAAAATTAGGAATAATCTCACCAATTCTATGAAGGCCCTTGGTGTTGACATATTGACTGGGTTTGGTTCTGTTCTGGTCAGTATGTTATTGTTTTGTGTTGATAACTCGACATGATATGATGTTTCTAATTGGTGATCCTAATCTTTAGTCTTTTGTGTACTTGTTCAGGGGACACAAAAGGTTAAATATGGAAAGGACAATATTATTACCGCCAAAGATATAATCATTGCAACTGGATCTGTACCATTTGTGCCTAAAGGAATCGAAGTTGATGGTATGTGTTTTAAGCCAGGGGAGGAGCCTCCAAACCCAAAAATGTCTTCTCTCTGTTAGTATAGCAAGAACCTTAACGTTGCTTATATTTTTGTTCTGTAGGAAAGACTGTTATTACAAGTGACCATGCATTGAAGTTGGAGACGGTTCCTGACTGGATTGCGATAGTAGGAAGTGGTTATATCGGTCTTGAGTTTAGTGATGTTTACACGGCCCTTGGAAGTGAGGTAGCTTGTTGATTTTGTACTGATTATTTAAATTATTATGAGGAAGTAGAGTCTGCTTGTTGCTTTCAAGTAAGTTTTTTTCTTTAATTTCTCTAAATAGTAACAAAATGTTCTGCAGGTAACATTTATTGAGGCGCTGGATCAGCTGATGCCTGGATTTGATCCTGAGATCAGTAAGCTGGCTCAAAGGGTTCTGATAAATCCAAGAAAAATTGACTATCATACTGGAGTGTTTGCAAGCAAAGTAAGCTTGCTTATCTCACGCAGTATATATATAATTTCTTTCTTATACTGTATGTTTACGGATCTTTCATTCGTTTTTCACAGATCACTCCAGCAAAAGATGGAAGACCAGTGATGATTGAGCTGATTGATGCAAAAACCAAGGATCCCAAGGATACTTTGGAGGTAAACAGAATGTCAAATAAAAAAGAGGTTTTAAGAACCTCTGATGGTTTGAAAAAGTTAGTTTTCTGAAAGGACTGATGATGATTCATAATAGCATGATTGTGCTCATATCTGAGACTTAAATCTCACATGCATTCTAGAACTTGATCTTGTTCGTCCACAAATATATAAGAAACAGAAATGTCTTTGAATTCTATCAATAGACTCTTTTATGGTTTTTATTTTATCTTCTCTTGCGCTGAAAGTGTGACCTTATGTTCGTTTTCCAAGGTGGACACTGCTCTTATTGCTACAGGAAGAGCTCCATTCACCAATGGTCTTGGCCTTGAAAATGTAAGAGAGGACAATAAACTGGGACATCCTCTTATCTTATGAATAAATGTTTTCACTTATGGTTCTCTGAGTGTACTTGGTTATGAAAGAAATAATATTTACGATCTGTATTCCACACAGATAAATGTAGCTACGCAGAGAGGCTTTATACCAGTCGATGAGCGAATGCGTGTTATCGACGGAAATGGAAAGCTGGTTAGTGTTCTTAGCATATGCATATCTTGTTATGTCTTATTACCAGTTCTTACCGAGACATGCTTGGTTGATAGGTTCCACACTTGTACTGCATCGGTGATGCCAATGGTAAAATGATGCTTGCTCACGCAGCCAGTGCTCAAGGAATTTCTGGTAAATTGATTGTTGAAACTCTATTATATATATGCATCAGTCTTTTTGCCCTTTTTTACATTACTTCACCTTTGCCCGGCTTCTTATTAAACTCTGTGCATGTACTTGTATTGGCTAGTGGTGGAGCAAGTCACAGGTAGAGATCACGTGCTTAATCATCTTAGCATCCCAGCTGCTTGTTTTACTCATCCTGAAATCAGCATGGTGGGGCTGACAGAGGTAAACTCTAGACACCCTAAGTGAATCGGTTAGTGTTAAAAAAAATGTAACCGAACTTTTTGTGTGTTGATAATCCTTTCTGCAATTGCCAGCCTCAAGCAAGAGAGAAAGCTGAGAAAGAGGGATTTAAAGTAAGTATTGCCAAGACAAGTTTCAAGGCAAACACAAAGGCTCTAGCCGAAAATGAAGGAGAAGGACTCGCCAAGGTAAAGAGAAGAACTTAATGGAAAAAAAAAATAAAGAAAAGAAAGTTGTTTATAGTTCTGGTCCTTTCTGGAAGATATCTGAACACGCTCTCTTTATGTGCACAGATGATATACAGACCTGACAATGGTGAAATCCTAGGAGTTCATATCTTCGGGTTGCATGCAGCTGATCTTATCCATGAAGCATCCAACGCTATCGCACTAGGAACACGTATTCAGGTTAGGGGGAATCTTGTTGCTGCAAACCTAACCCGTTCTTGATTTTGATCATTGAGCTCTAGATTGTGAGATTATTTTTGTCTTTTGTGGTGGTGTGGTTGCAGGACATAAAACTTGCGGTTCATGCACATCCAACTTTGTCTGAAGTTGTAGACGAACTGTTTAAAGCAGCTAAGGTAAAAAAAAATACAAGGATTTAGATCAAACAATTATCTTATCAATAGAAATCCAATCTCTTCGATTAGAAAGAAGTAACCAAACTCTTGTTATCTCTCATTTTCAGGTCGAAAGTCCTGTTTCAACAACGTCACAAAGTGTAAAAGCTGCTGTATAAACAATAACTCGAGATACAAAAGCTCTTGTATTAGAGGATATTTGTACTTTGGCGACATTCGCTATGTCTACTCTGGATTTCACGCATACTTGTTTCATGTTTTTGTTTTTGTTTTTTCTTATTGTCTTAGATTATTATTGTAACAGAAGAAAAGAGCAGATTCTGAGACATTTATTTAAAATATATGTAGCATAAAGTTAGAAATCCAATATGGAAAACAGTACAAAATAAAACAAGTTAGCTTCTAGTGTTATAATCTGTCACATAACGCACTCTTTATTAAAGCTACTACCAGAATCCTCCGAGCAGAATAACAAAGGACTAACAACAAGACGCTCTATGGAAGATCTCCCGCCCACGATTGAATTGAATTGCCATAGTCGAAAATGCCCCTTGTCATTTTTCATAGTACAGTTCCACCCACCCACACACAACTTCTCTTGATTATTATTCAATTCAGCTCTCCCTAGCCATTTCATCAAGCTCTTGCATCCCATCATACTCCAGCTGCATCACATTTCATATTCAAAAATGCATTAACCACCAAACTCATATGTAAAACGTGCTTAACTTCCTTTACAAATATATTTATGAATTAACTATTAAAACTGAGTTAAGGAAGTAAGCAAAAGATAAAATCTTCACCTGAGCTTCTTCATGAGCCAGTTTCATCCTTCTGTAATCTTGTTGAGCCTTCTTGGACCGGAACATGGCCTGGACTCGAACTACTGACCTCTCGAGCCGATCCTCTGCTTGCTTCTGACTCGTCTTGTAGAAATCCTCCACCGCCTCAGCCCCTTCCTTCTCCTCAGGTTGGCTAACCTGAAGCCCTCTGAATCCTTTTCTCTTAAGTCTCCACCTCAGAATCGCCTTCTCAAGAACTCCCACCGACCATGTTATCTTCTGGTACTGTCTTCTTACTTGATAACCTCTGAACGCCGCCTGCATCACCAGCCAAAACAAAAATCATAAAACGTAATTCTAAAGCAATAGCAGTTTTACTGGCTGCAGAGTTCATATTGAACTGATGGCAACATTGTTTTTTACCTGGATCCGAATTGCCTTATTCCGCATATTCAGAAACTCCCGCCTCATTTTCCAAGTTTGGAACCTGTACTGAATCCGAACAGCGGCTGCAATCTTCCTACGAGTTTCAAAATTTCGAAACGCGTGCTGAATCTTCATCGCAGCTATTATGTTTTTGGCCTCTTCTTCTTTGCTAGCAAACCTAACCGCACTTGACTTGACCTTCAGCTCGTGCTCTCTGAACGCTCCCTGAATCCGTGCAGCCGCCTCTGCAGCGGTTCTGTATGCCACCAGAGTATCCTTCAGGCTCTGCTCTTCTTCATTTGAGTGCCCTGGGTTTGTTGACGTCTCTGCCTTGATGGCCTCAAGGTTGCCACTGATGTTTCCAGCCATTTTCATGTCCATGAACTGTGCTACAAGACATTTCTCAGCAAGAAAAGCTGCTAAACCTTCATAACCTTTCTGCTGTGCCAGATCAGCCGCCGTGCAGCCGCCAAGGTATTCCTTAGTAGGGTCTGTCACCAAGTTTGGCCTTGCCCCGGCAGACAAAAGAGCAGCCACCATTTTCTCCCTTTCAAGGAATAAAACATGGGAAAGGAAGTAAATAGAACGTAAACAAGAATAGCAAATCTCGTATTACTTAAACAGATGCAAAAATTTTTACCTTCCATAGTATGCTGCCCAATGAAGAGCGGTCCAACCATGCTTATCACGGAAATCCAACGATATATTTGCCCAGGAGAAGAGAAGGATCGACCAAGTGTATCCAAGGACAGCACATAGGTGGATTACTCCAAGGCCTTTAGAATCATACTCCTTTGAGTTGCGGTTTCCGATAACTTTCTCCAAAAGCCACTCCTTCAGTCTATTTTTCAGAGTAAGCTCAAAGAGATGGTCCCTGGCTTGATCAAATGGCACCTCATTCCCCTGAATTGACTTCATTAAATCTGCCCAGCTGTTTAAGAGATGGGAAGTCCTGCTGGCGAGTTTCTTAGCCTCTAGCAAGTTATCGGGGGAGATTTTGCTTGAGAAAACGCTGATTTTGTTCGAAGAAGTGAACAGAAGATGAGCAAGTCTGACTTGGAACTCAAACTCTTCCCACTTGTATTGCTGGTTGCCTTGAGGAACGACTTTTTCAATAACAGGAACGGAGCGGTGTTCGAAGCTGAATGACTGGCTGATCGGTTGGTTCCCATCGGCACTTAGATAAAGGTTCACCACCCCCGGAGATTGAGGGGGAATGAAGCAACGATAAACCCCCATCTGGAGAAATTCTGCGGGGACACGTAACTCCCCACAAATGCAGAAGAGGTTTGATCTTCCAAAATGTTGGAAACTGTCGAGAAAGAATCCAGTTACAAGAATCTGAAAAATTAACATGCAGATGGTTAGCTCATTACAGCAAGAAAAGCTTATTCCTGAATAACTGGTTTTAAGACGCAAAATGAAATAGAGGCGAATCTCAACTGTGATATATTTTACCTTTCCAGGTTTAATCTCAACAGTGACTGTGACTCACATTATATTATATACAATTTATAATGCAAACATATTAATCGCATGCATAAGACCTCAACAAACACACATGCGGTAAAGTGAGACACACAGTCAATTCGATATTAGCTATTAAGGGGTACACTTTGAGTTACTGTCCAAATTAAGATAATTTATTACACTCCTGTTCAAACCAAGGTCTAAAGGAGTGCAAACTTTTTCTTTCTCTTCAGCATCATGAATGAAAGACAATTCCGTGGAAGCAAAGTTTTGTTCGGTTTAGGAACCAATCAGTAGTTGCCATGATAAACAAAAAAACACATTGGAGAAAGGGTTTGATTCAAAAAAACCTTTGTTTTCTCTGTCGAATAGGCCCAGGCAGGTGAAACATCAGTAATGTTGAATACTTGCTCCAGTATGTTAGACTGAGAACGAAACACAGCAGGAGGAGCAGATGATTCCTGCCCAGGTGTAAATACAGCTTGAAGGGAAGGATCCTCTACTGAGCTAGGAGAGTCAACTATGAAGTTGTTCACCCACTTTTCAAAGCTTTCCTGGCTTCCACAACCGTTATTAAGCAAAGCATCACCCGGTTCATCAGCAACTGTTGCACTGGAATCCCTTCTCTGTAGATTTGAATCTACTACACAGTGCAAATGCTGACTAGAAAATTCTCCTGCGCCACATGGATTATTATTTTGGTAAACAGGGTCTCCAAGACCGAGAAATGATGGTACATCTGTTGATGCGTTGTAGCCTGCAAGGTGATTTCCCTGCACAATGAACAAGACGGAAATGGTGAACAGAAAGACAGACAAAGCCACTTGCAGGCTTGGAAACCAATTTAACTCACTTGCTTTTCAGATCCCCTAGGCGCAGTTTGAAGCTGTTCTGTGAAGTATAACACGTCTTCTGCAAGCAGGGAGCAAATGAAAGGAAAAGTCAAGTGTTTTTCAGCATCATGTCATTGCTCCTTTGTTTACAACAAGCAGATATTCGTTCTTTGAAGGATGGGTTCATATAAGTTAAGCTCAAAGTAATATAAGTACCTTCTGTTGGTAAAGACTGGTTGCCAATATCCGCTGATACTAGAAGCTCATCCCAATCAAGTGTGTTGATCTCATGAAGCCTGGTCTCAAGATTTCTAGCAACCAGACTGTTGCTGCGCTCTTCAAACCCTTCAAGAAGAAGTGTGTATATGTCAAACCTTCTACGAGAACTCCAAATGTACAGCATACTTAATATACACTAAACAGATTTGAACGGTACAGAAGAATTGCCAATATACACCAAAAGTTTGAATTGCAAAAGCTCAAGATCACCATGAGTCTCCGCACCTATATTACAAGCATTACGGACACCAGAATTATTATATTCAGCCACAGGTTTTGTTGATAAGTGGTTAGTTATCAAACTTGAGTATGAGTTCCCAGGGGTTGTTGGAGCTGCCTGAACCTGTTTTACCAAAATTCCTCAGAGGGCTGCAAACGAATATTCTTTTGTAACTAAATCTGCCGAGAGAAGACCGTAAGCTATTCAAACAACAACAATACATTATCCTAGTCAATAGTCACTTCTCACATAGAAAAAAAAATCAAAATAAGCCGGGGAGAGGTAGACAACCTCATGGCGTCTCACGATAGTGGACAAGAACAATGTGCTCCTGAGACCTGCCATTATAGGAAGAGGTCATTTATTTCATAAACTTTGAGAAACAACGCAGGGGGAGGAAGGCATCTATAATTAACGTAACTTTATTGTTGCCAACATACTTATCAACAACCAGTAACACCTTCGAACAAAGGTAGGTTTATCATCACCGGTGGGCATAGTAAACATGAATCCTTTCCTCATTACCACCTGGAGATGGAAGAATAATATACAGAGATCATCAGACAAGAGCATATATTAGCTATTAAACGCAGAGATGAACTAACTTTAAGGTGTTCGTGAGCTTCTTTAACAGTCTTCCCATCCTTTTTCTTTTTCCAGTTATGACCATCTTTTCTAAAGTTCCTCAGCATCTTACGATCGAACAAGACAATCGTGCCACCTGAAAAAAATGGACATATTCAGAGTCTGATTTCCAAAATAAAATAGCATCTAAGAGTAAAAAGTGATAGCATTTAAACATGTTAGGAGAAGGGAAAAACAGAAATAATTAAATTACTTTTGGGTAAGTGGACTGGTTTGACGTTGATGGTGAAGTATGTATGGTTACAGAGGAGAGCATGGATCTCATTAGGCCGGAGCCACCTCGTGTATGCCTCCTTAAACATCGATTGTATATCAAGATCTGCAACACACAAGAACCTTAAGAACAAAGTCAAACTTACAATCACATCACAAACAGTCTCCGGATGGATGACCAGATTGTCTTGCTTCAGTTCTCATTATATAACATTATTAATCAGTGCAAAATGTACACTGAATCAGGATTCCACAACTATCTGCAAATTTTCTAGTACAATAGCTGCGTTGAAACCAAGAGCAATGGGAAGAGAAAGTCCTCAGAAACCCAGAGAAGATGAACGGAGGATCATCTGATTCTCGTGGCGAATTCAAGGAAACAGTCAAACGGAAGAAACGATGAAGGTAGGAAGAAACCTTGGAGAGTATGGAATCCATGAATCTCCGAGCCGATAAGCTTGCCGGCCATCACAAGTCCGACGATCCTTTTCCGATGAAGTGAAATTACGAAGTCGATGGATTGAGAGAGTGTAACACACAGAAAGACGATGGAGAGAGAGAGAGAGAGAGACCAAAAAGAAATGGAATTTTGAGCTATTTTTTTCCCACTAAATATTAATCGATTTTTAAGGAAAAGATTGTGTGCGTTGACGAGTCAACTGGATAATGGCACGTTGTATGCGTTGACCATTCATCTGTATAATGGCACGTTCTATCTGTTGACCATTCATCTGTATAATGGCACGTTCTATCTGTTGACCATTCATCTATCGTAACATTTTGTTTTCACAATTTGCACCTTATTAGTATTTCGTAAGTGAATTCTTGTCGACTTCTAAAAATTTTGAGGTTTTATTGTTCTTGATGTATAAATTTAAAAAATTTCACCAAAATCAATTGTTATTGGTTTAAAAATTTTCAAAATTTATTCAAATTTTTTGCTATTCAAAATTTTTTAGTTATTATTGATTACCAATTTTGACTAAATCTATTGTCATTAGATGATGAATATTTACATCATTGGTAAGTAAATTTTTATAAACTTTGGAAATTTGAGATTTCATTGTTATTCGTTCATGAATTTTAAATATCGTATAAAATTTCATGTGAAATTTGCTATATATGACTAACAATTTGATTTTAAATGTAAAAGTGTATCCAAAATTCAATTAAACACAAAAGTAATTCAAAAGTCTAGTGAAATCACAACAAAATCTTTATGACCAAACAAAAAATTTGTATTGATTTTTATCATTATAACCCGCCGCGTGAAAATACTTCCCTAGAAATCTTCTCGTACATTAAATCTTACAATAATTTAAATCTTTTATAAAAACTATTTATATGGGAAAAAATTAAAATCATTTCACTATAAATATTCATACATGATGTAAATTTAGATTTACTAAAATTGAATTGTTTTCAACATAGATGAGTGAATGTAGATTGAGTTATGATTGTCTTTGGTTTAGGTTTTGGTAACATATTTTGTAGTATTGTTGGTATTTTTATGGTTAGATTTTGAAATTTTATCCTTTTTTTTTCAATTTGACAAATATGTGTTAGTAACTATCTAATAACTTGATTTTAAAACACTTTTTAAGTTTTTTTTAAGTTTAAGGAAGACTTTTTCTTAGTTATTAAATTATATGGTTACAAAACTTATTGGAAAGTTTTTTAACATATAATGCACTAAAAGACTTCATGCAAGACTTCACAACAAAATCTATCATTTCCCGTTAAATTTTAGTAAAGTTTAGGTTTTCCGCCTAATCATTAATTTAGGAATTTAAGTTTACTACTTAATGCAAATCTTCAAAGAAGTATTCTCATGTATTAGATCTTAAAAATAGTTTATAAATTTTATAAAATATATTTTGATAGGAAAAAAATCTAAATCATATAATTATAGACATTTTTAAATGATGTAAATTAAAATTAAGTAAAATGGAAATGTTTTCAACATAGGTGATTGAATGTAAATTGAGTCATGATAGTCTTTAATTTAGGGATTAGTAACATATGTTATAGTATTGTTTATATTTTTAGGGTTACATTTTGAAATTTTAACTTACAAAAAATTGAATTATATGTGTTTAATTTTGTGTATACTAAACACTTTATAAGTTGATTTTAAGTTAAATGAAATATTTTTTTTTGTTATTTAGTTAGTTATTTGATTTTGGGGCCTAGAAGACTTCTCAGGCTATTTTCCAAGAAGTCTTCCATGAAGTCTTCTAGTGCATTATGTTAGAAGACTTCTTGGACGAATAGTAAATTTGGCGTTTAGAAGACTTCTTTGAAAGTCTTTTGAATCAAAAATATACCTAGTTGGAAGTTTTGTCTCTTTAAATAGAAAACGTTACATATTATCTCTCTTCCTATCAAATGGTTGCAACAAAAATATAATGTTTCTCACTCTAAAACTCTTCAACCCCTCTTTAATCTCTTTGAACTTGAAAACACCAAATTTAAATGTATTTCTCAGTTTCTTATGTCTTTCTCACTACTTCATTTTGTTTTTGCAGGTTTTTCATTACATGGTTATCATCTTTCAATTTTTCAAAGGTAGACTTATAAATTTTGGATGTGTGTTTTATATTCTTTTAACTAGTTCAGGAAGAATTTGCAAATTAATAAAACCCGGCGAAAAATTTATAAATTCAACATAATGTGACTGTTTTGTTTATTATTTAAGCATAAAAAATTAATTTTGAAATTCTCTGTTTTGAAGTCATTTGAATGTTTTTGAATATACAATTTTTTCAGATCTGAGTCAAATTTCGGAAGACTCATAAGACTCCCATAAGACTTCTTGGGAAGTCTTCTAATGCATTTTATGGTAGTAGACTTCCTAGGAAGTCTTCAGAAAGTGCACAAAGTGGTATAAATTTTGGATATGTATTTTTGTGTGATTTATATATTAGATTCTAAAAATTATAGATTCAACCTAAAGTGATTGTGTTGTTTATTATTTAAGCATAAAAAATATTTTTGAAGTTTTTCTCCGTTTTGAAGTCATTTGAATATTTTGAATATGCAGATTTTTTTCCAGATGTCAGTTAGACTTCGGAAGCCTTCTCAGAAGACTTCTTAAAAGACTCTCATAAGACTTTTCGGAAGACTTTTTGGAAAGTCTTCTAATGTATTTTATGCTAGAGGACTTCTCTATAAAATTTCTGAAGTCTTCTACCCAAAGTGGTACAAATGGATGATATCAAGTGGAGTTCAAGCTTATCTATGTCGAGAAATGATATCTAGCTCTATATAATAGTTTTGTTTATGTTTGTATGTGTATTCTTTTAGTTGTGAATTTTTTTTGTAAACTTGGATAGATGTTAATGAAAAGAATTTGATAAATATGTTAATTTTTACAATATTATTTTGCCAAAAGTGCTTGATATTATTGAAGTTATTGACATTCTACCCACTTATAACAGACAATACAAAAATTTAGTCAAACCAGCTCTTGGCAAAGGTTATCCAACAACAATCAAGCTGTGTGCCAAAGTTTACTTGTTTAGTATTTTCAGATATGGCTAACACATGTTATTTTACAAATAGATGGTATAGAGGCCTTAAACAATGTTTTACTTATTGGAATGACTAACCAAATGGATATGCTTGATGAAGCTCTTCTAAGGTCTGTGAAGCTTTTTGCTAATTAGTAGTGTCCTCATTTCATTTATATAATCCATTAATACAGTCTAAAGTAGTTTATATTCTGACTTTCTTAAACACTTTTGCTTGTATATTAACTTTAGATTTGAGTTTTTTTTTTTTTTCTGAAACACTACTTTAGATTTGAGTTAGTGAAATAAATATTAAATGGTTTGAGTTTTGCATGCCTACAGGCATGGAAGGTTATAAGTTCTTCTTATTGAGATTGGCCTCCCTAATGAAGCTGGACATTTAGAAATTCTTCATATTCATACCAAAACGATGAAGAAAAATTCTTTCCTTGCTCCTGATGTCAATCTCCAAGAGCTTGGTATGCCTCCACCTACTATGTACATTTATACTTGCTTTTATCATGTTGATTATTTATTGATATGAAGTCTTGACATGATTTGTTTTATATTGTAATTGGAAAGCTACTCAGACGAAAAACTACAATGGTGCTGAGCTTGAAGGTATTGTGAAAAGTGAAACATCATCTGCTTTGAACAGACATATCAACATGGCGGATTTTCTTCAGGCATTACGTGAAGTTAAGTCTGCATTTGGAGCTTCTCCAAAGGCCCTTCAAAACTGCAGGTAAGAATTTATTGATATTGTATACTGATCTGCTAATGCTAGAAATGTATTATAGACCCAGAGGATTCGTGGACTGTGGTGATCAGCAGAATCTCATCTACCAAAAAATCACGTTTCCTGTTGCACAAGTTTCCAGCAAAACAAGTCCTCCAGTGACTTG
The DNA here is from genome assembly GCA_905132765.1 of Moricandia arvensis. Lineage (NCBI taxonomy): Eukaryota > Viridiplantae > Streptophyta > Magnoliopsida > Brassicales > Brassicaceae > Moricandia > Moricandia arvensis. Next base: position 1,965 of record CAJHQP010004974.1, on the reverse strand, counting down.
CCTCCTCAAGGGACCTAGTGGAAGGTACGTACCTTACATATTTTATACTTAGAATATTGTTGTTGTATTGTTTCTGGTGTTTTGCTAATATATAAGCTTCTTGGCCAGTGGGAAAACTGCGTTCGCTGCGACCATTGGCATGGACAGTAACTTTCCATATGTTAAGATAGTAAGTACACCTCTTTCTTTAATTAGTTGTTTTTTTTTTTACCTTCATAAAACTGTTTTCTCTTTTGTTTCTTTCTTTGACAATTTTGTCAGGTCTCAGCAGAGACCATGGCTGGTCTTCAGGAGAGCACAAAAGCTGCACACATTGCCAAGGTACTAGCTTTTGCTACTTGTATATTTATGTTCTCTTTTGTTGTCTAGTAACACACACATGTTTGGTGTGAATGAACAGGTCTTTGAGGATGCATACAAATCACCATTGAGCATTGTTACTTGACAATATTGAAAGGTCGGTGGTGCATACATTTATACTCTTTTCTTTCTATCTAAGACTTAGATTAGTTTCGTAACTCATTTGAATATTATAACATGTTTAGGTTGTTGGATTACTCAGAAATTGGACCACGGTTTTCAAACACGATCTTGCAAACACTGTTAAAATATCTCAATCAGCTTCCCAAAGAGGTTTGGTTTCTAAAGTTTGTTCTTTACAGTACAAAGTAGCATGTCACTAACTAGTACATTATCAACAGGGGAGCAAACTTCTTGTACTTAGTACAACAAGTGAATCAACGTTCTTGAAAGCTGTTGGTTTGCGTTTTTTCTGTCACTTACTCTGTTCCATTACTTAGGGCCGAAGATGCCAAGAAAGTAACTGGTTCAACGAGTTTATTCATCTTCACTGTAAAAGATAGGCAATTTTATTTTTCTTTTAATCCAAAGTATAGTAATATGTAAACGGCGCATGAAAAAATCCAACATGTTCTTCCATGGTTCAGGTGCTGAAGCAACTAAACATCTTCTCAGAGGATGATATGGAAGAAGCTTCCAAAGCCCTTAACGATGTATGTGGCTCGTTCTCATTGTATATTTGATAAGTATATAAAAGTGCGTACGTATGTATTATATATCACTAATACTTGTAAACTCATGTTTTTGTAGATTCCAATCAAGCAGCTGTACATTCTTATCGAAATGGCAGCACAAAGAGATGGCAGGTCTAAGGAGACGATCTACACCAGAAAGGAGAAACTGAACATACAGTCATTTCTTTGATTGCCTTGAGGAAGTTACAGAAAATTAGCATTCAGTAATTAAGTTAAGACACCCATATTCATGTGTGTAATGAAATCGCACTGATGAGGCCAGTGAGGAGGACTCTCATGTTGCGAGATTTGATTCATTTCGTATTGGAATATTAAACTCTATTTCACTAAATAATTTGAATTATTTGGTTATGGTTATGGTATTAGCAAGAGTAAGGCCATTACCACAAGACAAGATGAGTCTCAAGACAAATCCTTACTCTCACCGTCCAAGCCCGCAACAAAGATCACTGCACATCTCACTCAACTTGCCTCAGTTCACGTCAAACCAAGGATCAACGCTCAAGACAAAAGCATAGTACAATGTACTCCTCTAACGGCTAAAATGCCAGCTCATTGTGTGACCACAACAAATAGATTCCATTGCCTTGGCTCATGTGCTGAGGTGTGCTAGAAGATAAGAACAAAGCTTTAGTATAAATGTTGTATGAAGTTGTGTGAGCAAACCAAGTTAAAAAGTTAAAGATAATACAAAAACGTTTTCTTCTTCTCTGTTTCTCTGAGATACACATATGGTCCTTCATTTAATTTTTTCATTGTTTTCCATTTTCCACTAGATTTGTCATTTTCTCTCAATGATCCCAAATCAGGTTTCTCTTTGTTTCACCTTACTTTCGGTCGATTTTGACTTCATTGTTAGCATTCGTTTCAGCCTTCCAACATGGTCTGTTGTTGAATTTAGTGCCATATA